>JAOSBM010139886.1:0-28495 GCA_027568955.1 Erythroxylum tenue | reverse complement strand
ACTTTGCCATAATTCAGGTACGAGACTCATACACTGCTTCTCTCTGCTTTTAGCTGCCCCTTACCTTCACCAAAAACCTAACTTGAGCGTCGAAGGGGCCTGCCGGCAACCAACCTCCGGCGCGCCTTTGTTGTTTTGCAGGTATTCTCAAACTCAAGCCTGTCGAGATGATGGATCCAAGCAACATCATCCAACTTCAACAGAATCCGACTGAACCAATAACTATTTTTGAAATATGTAAAGATAATATTTGAAATTAAATTTATTTTAATTTATAAGAAACATGTGAAAGTTATATTAATAAAAATAAAGAAGCATTTGCTATATCAAATATATATTATGATGATTTATTAAGATATGATCGAAGTAAAATGAAAAATTTGTATAGCATAATATACTTATGGATTTTTTTGTATTTTATAGAATTTAAAAATATTTGAAATAATATCCGATATTGACCGGTATCGATATCATACTCCACTAGAACTAAATCCGATATCAAGTCCAATACGATATTTGCAACAATGGTTGGATATGTAACATAGAATATAAATAGGCAAAAACATGACATTATTATTGACAAAATAATTTAATCTTATTTCTTCACTTGTCAGTCTTTAATATCATATAAACTTGTAAGAATAACTTCAACCTGAATGTTTAAATATTTACAAGGAAACATATAAAATATTTTCCATTTAATTGTTCAGAAAAACAAATGTTATACTTTCTTCTTAGAACAGTCAGTAATGTTATAGACACTGATTGAGTACAAGCCACATACATAAACACATTAATGAATTGTTCTTTTTTTTGGTGCAAAGAAAACTTAAAACAACAAAGCAAAGGAAAATAAAAATAGAAACAGAGAGCGAAGTCTAGCTATCGTGCTCTCTCAAACAAAGTGCCAACAGAGTCACCAATAAGAGCCGTGAGGACTGAGCTTGGAGAAGACAACCAAAACTGAAATGCTCGCTAATTGGTCCCAGAAAAAAAAAAAAAGGGATCTTATAATCTTTGACACCAAACTGTGACATTATAACATTTTTGCAAGGCAAAAGTAATTGCTCTGTAACATTCTGTCAAACCGTAATTTATTAAAGGACAAGAAAGACCTAAATAGACATAACATAATCCATATCGGCGCCCTATAGAACTGATCCGTTTTAGAAGGTCCGAAACTCCGGTTCACCCTCAAAAATCCAGCGCCCATCTTCTTCACGTCCCATGCCATAGAGCAAATTGGAAAATTCCAAAAAAAAAAAAAAAACGCTGTCTATAAGTTAATAACTGTATTCTAACCTGCATCCTCAAAATCTCCTTTTTTCCTGTTGCTTCAATTCCATGATTTCTCTTCGTCCGATAAAATCCCACCAGCACTCTTCCTCAAAACCCTAATTCGCTAACAGTCACGGATCTCACGGATTACACTTTGAGAGAAGTAATCTGCGTCCATGGCTTTGAGGGACCAAGCCTTGTCTCTGCTCGCCGCCGCCAACAACCACGCTGACTTGGCTGTGAAGCTCTCTTCCTTGAAGCAGGTCAAAGATATTCTCTTCTCAGTCGAGCCGTTTTTGGCCGCCGAGCTCTTTCCTCTCTTGGTTGAACTCCAGTACTCGCCGGAGCCTCTTGTCCGCAAAATGCTTGTCGAGTTAGTACGAAACCCTAATTTTTTTTCCGTATTTCTTCCGGAATTTTGTTCGTTCTTGTCATTTTGGACAATTCGGTTAGTGATTATGTGATTAGGTGAACGTGGTTTGGAAGCCATAGATGGGCTTAGCGTTGTAAAGTCTGTTCCAATTACGACCTTTTCACCTTACGTGGTCTAAATCATTTCTATGGCTGTTTCTCTTTGGTGCTTTTATAAGTGCATGTTGTGAGTTTTGAAGCTTTTTAACTGGTTTAATTAAATGCATCTTTACACATTCTCATTATGGACTAAAATATGCCATTTCTTGATGCTGCTTGAAATTAAAAGGTTTTAAGTGTGATTATGTCTCTTCGGAGCAATAGTATTCTTTTGGTGGTTGGCTTGGGGGTGGGGAAGGAGTTAAGTTTATTTGCTGCATAATATATTGGAAGGTATTGCTAAAACAATTTCTTTCCTATTTGAATTTAGTTGTTAGTTTCACTTCCTTAGATTCTTCCGTCATATATGATTATTGATCTCTTTCCTCATATGGTTGGCAGGATAATTGGAGGAGTTGGTTTGAAAGCACTGGAGCATTGTTCTATACTGTTGCATGTCTTATTGGCATTCTTAAGAGACAGTGATCCTGTCATTGTGAGGCAGTCTGTCGTTTGTGGAACACATTTCTATTGTGGTATTCTGGAGAAAATGCCATATCAGGTCAATCCTGTGGTTACTTGCACAATCAAGTCAATACCAATCATTTTTCTTAAATTTTGTCATTTTTCACTTAAACCCATCCCCACCCCTTTGTATCTTGGTTTCATGCTTAAAACAGATAATCAACCCTCTCTAGTCTCTATTAAATTTTAACTATTGGAACATTTTTACATGCACTTTACTGTTGCAAATTGTATTTTCTCCAGAGAGGTAAGGTGGAACGATGGCTTGAAGAGCTATGGATTTGGATGCTTAAGTTCAAAGACGCTGTTTTTGCGATCGCATTAGAAGTATGCAGTGAATACACTTGTGCTTTAGAGATGCCAGCTATTTGTATTTGATCATCTGTGTTTAAAGTACAATCAAGTCCATATATTTTGCTTACTGTTGAGGGATTCCTAAGCTGTTGGCAATTATTCATCTATCATATAGGTTATCATGTGGATTTTGTTCCACCAACTCCTCTAGAAGAGCTTATTACCTTTGAGCAGTTAATCATTCAAATTAGTAGACACTAGGAGGATCTTCAGTATTACTATGAGAAAAGGATTGATAGTCTATTTTTTAAGTTCTAAAGCATTTTCAAAATTTTTGCTAAACCTGTATTTGCCGGACTTTCATTGTAGCCTAGTTCTGTTGGAACGAGGTTGCTTGCACTCAAGTTCTTGGAAACATACGTCTTACTTTTTACAAAAGATACCAGTGACTCTGAGAAACAAGTTTTAGAAGGTACATCTTAGTATTCTTTGGTTTTTGATATGTTCTGTGAATGATTACTTTTACTTCCTTCCATACTGATTTGAGTAGGACCTATGACAGGAAATAGACAGCTATTTAACATTTCTTGGCTGGTGGGAGGGCATGCACTTTTGGATCCAAGTTCACTCATGTCAGATGCTAATAGAACTCTTGACACTTTATTGGATTTCCTGCATTCACCTGGTCATCCCGGTTCTTTGAAGATTGCCGTGGTAAATTGGTGAGTGCTGATATAGGAGATCCTCACTTTTCTTGTGCATGTGTTTGTAGATTGTTGACTGATGTACTTTGAATTTTTCAATTTCTTTTTTGCTTCCCATTTCTTTGTTTATGGTCGTTCTATCGTGTGCTCTTGTTTCCCTGAAAGTATTGAAAGAAAAAAATTGTTGGGTGAATATAGGGTTCCTGCCTGTACTTGATATTACTAAAATGTATTTCTATCTCTCCCCCCATCGTCATTCCCACAGGTCGCTGTAGTCTTTGCATTGCAATAATGACGATTTGGTCCCATTTGTGTACGTCTGGAATTTTTGCGTCATATTTATCACTTCAAGTATCTTTTGATTAATGAACATTGAGATTTGATACATATAGGCTTGAAATGCATATTACAATAGCTAAATTGTGTTGTAAATTTTGGAGGGATAACTTAAACTTGGAAACAGGTTGTAGTACAAGTCAACTGCTTGTTTTTGATAAAATTGCAGCATCCTGACCAGCTTTCTTATGAGGAATTATTGGGCTTGGATACTACTGCATTGGTGGTTCAGATAAGGGAGTTCAGGCTAGACAATTTTCACATTGTTTCGATATTGGAGCATCATGGCAAGTGATAAGAATGGTTAACTCATGATAAAATGGTCATCCCAGGTGCTGAGAGAGACTGGGTGGTCGAGCAATGCAGTTTGTGCTTTGTTAACTGTTAGAGAGGCCATTTGATTTGTTCTTTCAAATTCATGCGCTGTATGTGCATACAGCAGCTGTTTATACACTAGATATCTGATATTGTATCTAACATTTGTTACAATTGATACACATTCAACACCTCAAATAATTAAAGTTTTTTGCTGGGGGATATTCCTGCAGATATCTACTCTTCTTTTTTCGTTCCCAGATCTACATTTCGCTTCCTTTGAAAACTGCATCGCCTCACTGAAGTTATATTTACTTTGCTCTTTTCACTGGAAACAATACCTATTTCTATCCTTGAGCTCTGTCTACATTTAGCAATAATATGAAACTTATTGTTGTCCAGTTACTTTTGGAAGTTGATGATGGGTTTGACCTTTATAAACCTTCACTGAACTGTATGTTCTGCTCTTTAATCAAAGCTTTGAGTTATGATAACCATGCCTTGATTGGTAACCTTTACAGGAAGAACATATAATGTGCAATAAGACTATGCACCTCAAGCTTCATAATGATGTTATTCCAGAAATGATCGTAAATCTGAATGCTTTCAGAAAGAAAGTGAGCCTTGAAATATATTTTCTAATGCAATTCCATGAGTCCTTGTTGCTTATGTTGGGAATCCATTGAAATTTGGTTGAGAGATCATATTGATTTAAGATTCAGACTAGATAATTTAGCACTTTTTATTTGTGAAATGCATTACCAACAAGTATTTATCCTAGAAATGGCCATCTTCTTGTGGTAATTTCCAACATTAACTAATTGTTTTTCAGTCTTTTACTTCCAGTTGCTACTCATTTTTATCGAATTTATACAATGGATTTCTTTTGATGAAACAAATTTGAAAGAATTGATAGCAATCTTTGATTTATATACAATTGATGTGCTAAAGTTTGTAAGTTAAACATTTAAGGCTTATGATTAATTGCAATCAACAATCAAGGAGTTCAGATCACAAATTGCACAAAAGTACAGGGTATGTCCTTCAAGCAGGATATAAGTGATTTCTTTTCAGCGAATGCTAATCGTGTTCACTTTCTTATTTAGTTAATGTCAATTGCTGATTCTTGTTACCCTGGATGATTGCATATATATTCCTATGAGCATGTTGATCATATAGTAAATGTTGACTTATTTTAACCAGATAGAAAGAATGTACTGATAGAAGCATTTTCTTGCATGTCATAGGAATTGAGTCTCAACTTATCTTTCTTGATTGTAAAGTTGAAGGAAATAATGTGTTGAAGCTCTATATAACAAGAAACAAGGTGATGCACCAGAATTATCAGGATAACTAGCAAATTCTTAACTGAGACCCATTAATGAATAATAAACTTACTTGGTACCATTGTCAGTCTGATACACACTAGTTATACAAGGCTTAGTTTTGGATAATGTGGTTCAAATGTGTTTATGATCATAATAACTTGATGACTATTGTTCAACTGCAAAAGGATCCTACTGAGAGCCGGGGTAGGATAAAAGCAAGCAGTTCTGACTGTCAGTGCATGCCTGGCCACCTCTTTGCTATTGCAATACGACCTGACAAAAACTCTAATGAATTAAGCACTGCAGGATGCAGTGAAAATTGCTTCTAAGGATTTCACTAGACTCTTATGCATAGATGATGAATTATGTACTATTGGTGTTGATATTTGCTAAACTACTTGGTTTGGCAGTGACTTGTGCCTTTGGTGATACTAGGAAGCTTATAACTTTGAGGTGCATGACCATGTGGCTATGTACCCATTGTGGATGTCGTGCAGCAGAACAAATACTTTTATGTTTGATATGGTTTCTTTCTTAGGAAGTGACATGAAATTATCATTCTCTACAGTAGTCTCAGGATTCCGGAAGCTTCAATTGTTGGCAAGTCTTTTAGATAAATAATTCCACTCTTGTTATCCTGCTTTATTGCATGTGCACATCTTTTATAGGTAAAGGGTGCTGTTGAGATGGTCTTACTATGTTTGAGACTATGCTTTACACTTACAGTAAATAGACTTCCAGTTGGTTTAATGCCACTTGCCAACCTTTGTCAAAATACAGCCTTTATAGCTTCATATCAGCTTGTAGTAAAAAGGCTTCTTCTCTAGATCAGTTTGGACTTTTCTTTCTGATAGTCCTTATGAAGCCATCTGATACCTAGTATTTGAACGACATCAGGTGGTAACTGCTGCCAAGGTAAGGCAAACAAGAAAGTTTCAGAGTAGGGTTGAGATTTTGGTAATTGTTTCAATCCCCCAGTCTCTGTGATCATTTGAGTTTATTGAAGAGCAGTCGGCCAGTTTTGCATGAAGCCAGTACAGGGAGATAACATAGAGAAACCTTTCATTATGAGAATTGTTCGAGTTGGCGCTGTCACATTAGCTAATATGTTGGCTTTTGAAGTGATTGAAGCATTTTGGTGAGGTCAAACATGGTGCCTGTGATACTGTTTATTGATGGTCATTAGGACAGTCTAAGTGAAGCTAGATTAATACCTACAGTGCACCATGTGATTTTCAGGAACATAGTACTTACAGATATATTATTTAGGCTGAAAAAGTCTGGAATTTTCTGGTAGCCAATGCCAGATAGAAAGTTCAGCAGATAATGGTTATGAATGTTTGCAGCGGTGGAAGTATTTCAAACTGGAGGTTTTGTATGTAGTAGTATATGTTTCATCTGGTGGTAGGAAAGTTGACTTTGTTCTTTGATTTTTTGCACTTAAGAATTTGGAGAAACACAATAATTTTCAAGAAGACACGGATACAACAATACATGGTAATTCTTAAACATAGTATTAAGCATTAGAAAATTTTTAGTGGGTGCTATGAGAGTTTCAATGGGATTTCGATATTGTTCTTGATTCTTGTAATAGATATATGAGTAGCTTTACTGACAGCTTTTGTAATCACGAATCCTGTCTGATTTATTCCATTAATAAATTCTCCTCACTTGGTTGTTTACCTTTACTTTCATGATTGTAGATATTCCGTTCAATTTTAGAATTAAATGGCATAGTTGAATGACTGCACGGAAAAATAAGCCATTAAAAGGTATCTGGAGTTTGTCTTGTAAGTGGGTTGATATGTTTTCTGTTGGACTGTTGGAAAGGGTCGTTGCATTGAGTTGATGCAATGTTCTGCATCAGAATGGTCATGATCTTGTATTTCTGGCAGGTTTTTTGTTCAAACATTGTGATACTACAAATCTATCTTGCAATTGTTTTAAGAGTCATGGAGAGTGGATCATTTTCCAGTGATGACTACCTCTTAATATTTGTCTGTGCAATGGCTTCTGTTTAGTCCATATGCTCAAGCAGATATGTGCTTGCATATGAGTTTCTTTTAAGTTGTCTTTAAATTACTGATATGTACTTTTTTCCTTGTTCCACTTTGCATCTGTTTTTGTGAATCTTATGGTCTGTGTTTGGTTAGATCTTTTCCTTATTCACTATTTTCGTACTCCTGTTTTCTTTATGGCCAATTTATTGTATTCTTCTGTTACAGTTGTACTCAACTCTGCAAACCTCTTACTGCTCTTGTAGATATAACTTTTGTGCCTAATACAATATCTATTTGCTTGCCAGTCTTGCTGCCATAGCGAGGAAAAGACCTGTCCACTATGATAGGGTTCTTTCTGCATTGCTCAGTTTTGATCCCAATAGTGAGACGATCAAGAGTGGTCACAGTGCAAGTACACGTTATTCCTTGAAAACTGCCTTTTTGGGATTCTTGCGGTGCACCTATCCAACCATCATAGAGGTCAAGTTCTTTCTGTGTAGTCTTTCCTAAATTTCCTTTTTTCTGCCTTGTAAAATATATTTGGGTGAATTGTGTAGTTTTATCCCTATTCTGACTGATTTCTGTCAGTGACTTATATTGAATTTCCAAAGCACACATTAATAGCAAAACTTCACTCATGAATATAAAGTTATTCAACTGTTACTGCATAAAGCAAACTTCAAAGATGTACTAAATATCTATTGAAATACTTTGTTACGAACATATTCATTAATCTGGAATCTGCTACTGCAATTTGATTTCATGTCTAAGATCCTGAAACATTTTACTCCATTCCAGTCAAGAGATAGACTGCTTAAGGCTTTACGCATGATGAATGCTGGGGATGCTGCAGATCAAGTTATTCGTCAGGTCGACAAACTGATTAGAAATAATGAACGTGCTTCACGTGATGCTAGATATGTCCGGGTAATTATATGTATGATTATACAGTTATCATGGTTATGATTTTCCTTTTCCTTTCTGAATATAATACTTAGTTGTTCCAAGTAACCATTGCCTCGGTGAAATTCAATTATTATCATCAGGATGATCAACCCTCAAGTCAATACCTAGTTTCTGGGGAGCAGTTTAGGAAAAGATCTATGCCTCTGGAAGATGAAGAGCCAGCTAACGGTCTTGAAGTGACTTCCAAGAGAATTCGTTATGGTTCTGAAGCTGCACAAGTGAACATAAATGGTTCTGAAAGAGATTCTCTTTTAGCTAATGGTGTATCTTGTAGTGTTCCTTTGTTAGATAGTGATTTGACTCCTGCAGAGCAAGTGAGTAGTGTGATTGAAATGATCGGTGTGATGCTTGGCGAGGGAGAGCAAGGTGCTGAATCACTTAAACTCCTCATATCCAGGATGGATCCTGAAATGCTTGCTGATATTGTCGTGACTAATATGAAGCATTTGCCTAAGAGCCCCCCATCTCTAGCATGGCCAGTAACTCTCCAACTTGGCTCTCTAAGTAGTCCAACACAAATTGTGACACCATCGCCACCAATAAACCAAATAAATAATCATCCTGCTGCACAACTACCTATTTCAACGGCTACAGCAGCCAATTCACCATTTTCCGACTTGTCCACCACTAACAATTCACCTGCAGATTCTAAACGTGATCCAAGAAGAGTAATAATCATTGGCTTTGTTTTTTTCCCACAGAGTTTAGTACAATATCAGATTTTTCTTTTTTTTCTTTCACAAAGTTTTACAGAGGGCTTTTACAGGATCCACGTCGCTTGGATCCACGGCGTACTCCAACAACAGTTGGAGTAACCTCAACTTGTGTGGATGATGCTGGTACCCTACAAGCTGAACTTGAAAGTTCCCTTTCTTTGAACAAGTCTCGTTCTCTTCCTATTGTGATGTCTGAAGACAATTCCCCGGCAGTTCTGACTTCAAACAAAACAAGAGATGATAAGAATATGGTGGACCCGCTGGTATCTGAAATTGATCATGTCAGCCCTAAAGAGGTGGTTTGTAGTAGAGCTGAAGAAGATATCCTAACTTCCGAGGTCAATGCCTCTTCAGAAATCCCACTCTCTCCACATCATGCTGTTGATGACGAGTCTGCTGCATCGAAGTTTTCAGATGTGGAATTGGGAGATGGTGCTGAGCCATTATCTTCAATGGAATCTGATCAACAGTCTCCAGTTGACTCAAACAAATCTGCACCAGAAGATACATGTCAGGAGTTACCTCAGCTTCCAGCATATGTTGAGTTGAACGAAGATGAGCTACTAAATGTCAGAAATTTGTCAGTTGAACGAATTGTTGAATCCTACAGGAATTTATGCATGGTGGATTGTAGTCAGACACACATGGCATTACTTGCTCGATTGATTGCTCAGGTAGCAGCAAAAAAATTTCTAATGCACAACACTTTTCAGAAGTTTACCGCCCTTTTATCATCATCTGTTCAGAATTATTGTATTACTTGTTTTGAACTTCTTATTTGGCATTCTGGCAAACTGTGTCCTTCTAAGTTTTATATAAGAGATCCTCAAGTCCTATAAAATGACAGATCTAGTATCCAAGAACTTTGATATCTTGAGAAAAGCACGGGTGCTTTCATGAATTAAAATTTGCTTTGGTATCTCTTCAGTATATATTTTAAATCACCAGTTATCATTGGTTGCATTCTAAGTTATGAAGCTAGGTTAGAATAAGAAATTGATATTTCAATTTTCTACAGCTCACATTTTAATCTGGTCATCTCAAGTATGTATTGGTGATCCTCATGTTTACTAGACGTATAGTCTGTAAAACCTCATGCTATATTAATTTGTCTTTGCTGTCCCCACCGTTGTCTAATGGAACTCTACCCATAGCCTCTTGTAGTATCAACCTAGTGTTCTGTTTTTTAATCCAGTCTATAGCAGCAAGTCATTATGCTGATGAGTTATTTCTTGTATGGTTATTTTCTGCGGTCTTCTTAGCTATTGGGGTAAGATTAGGACCTGTATTTGTGCTTGAGGCATCAGATTAAAAGAATTCCTTCCAGTCGTTTTGAGTGCTGCTCTCTATATTAGACTTCTCTCTAGAGTTCTTGCAGCTGATCACGCTGGATGCAATTATCAGATCATATGTTGCCTCTTAACTTTATTTGCATTGTTGCTTTGTTTCCTTTCCAGATTGATACACATGATGAGCTTATTGTGATGCTGCAAAAGCATATACTTGTGGATTATCGACAGTACAAGGTATTTTCTTGTGAGATCCCTTGTAATTTATTGACAAGTTTTAAAATTGTAGTGCTGTCAGGGTTGTCAACTAACATAGCTAATGCACTCAACGTGTGAATTTATTCATCTTGTGTGAATGTGCTTTAGAGGGTTCAATCATTGAATTTGTATGAATGATGCTAAAAGCTTTTTGTCAACTCTATGCATTGGTCTGGTTGCAGCCATAGCATCTAATGGTATTAAAAAGGGACCGTTAAACATTTATGTATCATTCAATTAATACTGTGGTAGTGAACATATTTTTCTGACATTGAAGTTGTAATTTTTGATTGATGGCATGAATAATTCTAATTCATTTGGATACCATTACACATGCAGCAGTTGCATGTCATCTATTGTTCTTTTATTTTTGCCAACAACTGAATTAGAGCACTACAAAGAACTGAGCTGTCTGCTTGTTGATTATGTTTCGTGTCAAGTATTGTTTTATTTATCTATACTGGTTTGACTCTCAGGGGCATGAGCTTGTGATGCATATACTATACCATCTACATTCTCTCATGGTTCCAGATACTGGAAACTCTTCACAGATGGCTGTTCTGTATGATAATATCCTCTTGGAAGTGGTAAGTATGATATTAGAATGCATGATTGCAAATAATTAGTGTGAGAATTAGAGTTATTTGTCTCTCTTGTTGTAGGCCAAATCTTTGCTGGATGCGTTCCCTGCTTCAGACAAGTCATTTAGTAGACTTCTTGGTGAAGTTCCACTATTGCCACCGTCAGCAGTAAAGTTATTAGATGATCTCTGCTGTTCTGATGTTGTAGATTCCAGTGGGAAAGAGGTCCGTGATGGTGAGCGTGTCACTCAGGGCCTTGGTGCTGTGTGGGGTTTGATTTTGGGACGTCCAAACCATCGACAGGCATGCTTAGATATTGCTTTAAAGGTATATCGACTGTGCAGCTTCTCAGAGTAATCTGTCAAAACTCAGGGTTGTTTGGATTTATATCATTGCATTATTTGGCTTCTTGTCACTTTTTCATCTTTTTGCAATTAGGTATAGTCTACGACTCCCAACTTCTAAGGAAGTATGAATTTAAAATGACAGATCCTGCAATTCAATGTGTTTTTTGGTTAATGAAATCTTGAATTACTTAATTAGTTGATTTTGACTTATCAGGGGTGACTGACTGACTATAATGATACTGGAGGCCAAAGGGGTCTGAGAAGATCTGTTCTTTTTTTCCTTTGAATTTCAGAGAGACACACACACTAATATTTAGTTTCTTGATCATGATCTTCCTGTGCGTTCAAGATTGTTTTGAGTAAAACAGAAGAGCAACTGTGGAAATGAGTGATTCTGAGTTATCGATGCTGGCTGAATATCTTCTGGTTCCCTTTTTTCCCTTAATGATACCACACTTTCATAATTGAGTTAATACATATTTGAGCTGATCATGTCCATGTTTATGACGTATTGCAATAGAATAGATTGTTTTCTCTTTTCCTTTCCTATGTATCATTGCGTATGTTCCATTTCCTTATTATCCTTTGTTCCTTTCCCTATACATAAATTCCAGCCTTGATTGTCACACTTCTTCCAAAATTAAAGGACTTTAAAGATTGTAGGTTGCAGAGTCTATTGGTTACAAGGAATGTGGTGAAAGTCTTGTTCCTTTCCCAGCAATTTATTGGCTGCTATCATTGACTTTGAGGCTATTGTGATTTCTTCTCTAGTTCATTAACATTTAGTTGAACAGTCATTTTGTATTTTCCTCTCTGATGTTATATCAAGTGAGCAGGGGGTTCAGAGTCTCTCAAAGATGCTTTTCAATAGATATTAGAGGCTTTCAAGAAGTTATTTAACCTAAAAGCTTAAGTTGTAGTTGAGACTCAAGAATTGGTTTCATAAGTTACTCTTAACATGCCATCTGATACCAAATGTAAACAAATGTAACTTGCTCGCTCACATGAAGTGTGGACAAGTCACAACAAATAATAGATTCAGCGAAGGCTAGGCAATGTGGTTTGAACTTGAGATCTTGTAGCCATACAAGGCTCTAATCTCATGCCAAGAAATCTTTCAGCTAAAAAGTTTAAGCTCTTGGCTGAGGCTAAAGAAATGGTCATATACTATTCTAGTAAAAGCATGGGGTAAGCTGGTCATCTTTTTATGGGCCAAATTTTGCATAAATTGTGTGTCTATAATTGAATTTGCAATTTTCACTCATGTAAGTAATATTCTGGTGCAGTGTGCTGTTCATTCACAAGATGATATACGAGCAAAAGCTGTCCGGTTGGTATGTTTCTTCTGTTCTTTGTTTTAATGTCTTGCTGTGGTCAGCTGTGTGTCTTGACTTCTTTTAAACTTCATCAGCTATTAAGATGAAAAAAATTCTGTGTTCTATAGGTAGCGAATAAACTCTATCAGCTTGACTACATAACAGAACACATCGAGCAGTTTGCAGTCAATATGTTGCTTTCTGCAGTGAATCAGCAAATTTCTGACCTAGAACTTCCACAATCAGGATCAATTGACCAAAGAGAAGGGGAGGTATGGAGCATATTCTATATGATTTTTCTTTACATTTAAAATTTTGGCAACATATTTGTTGATTTATGAGGAACAATCCGTAAAGGGTCTTAAAGGAAGATGAATATTTTATATTATGAATAATAGACCTCATGAATAAGGAGATGAAACAGCCCTTTTTTGACTGAAAGTTTGCTACTTTGAAGGCTAGAAGGCGTCAACATCAGTGCTCATGCACCCATATGTCATTACCATGCAATCTTGAGCTAGTAGTGAACTAGTGATACATATCACAGACCAGGAAAAGGAGTAGCTTACATTGTTAATTGTGCTTTTCTGCTTGCTATTGGGTTTTAAGAACTTCTACACCAATTTTAATTGAAAACTTAATGTATGTGTTTGTGTGAGTGTGTGAGAGAGAAAGATCTTTATTCTCTACTGAAAATCTTTGAGATAGATCACATTATTCTTTTTTCAAATCTTTATCAGGTTGGAAATGAGGAAATATCAATTAGTGGCCCTCAGACCTTGGATACTGGAAGCAGTGAAAATGATTCCATGAGAACTGCACAGCTTCTGGTCCAAAGTTCTTCAACCATGTCATTACCTGAAGCACAACGGTTGATTTCTTTATTTTTTGCTTTGTGCACAAAGGTCAGGATGCCAGGATGCCAGGATGCACCTTGATTCTTAAAAGTTCTTATAAACTTCCTTCCGTGCTTGAATAATGCTGACAGATATGTCTTTACTTTCAGAAACATAGCCTTCTGCAACTTGCATTTGATGTCTATGGGCGGGCGCCAAAATCTGTAAAGCAGGTCTGCATTTATTCCTCGCAACAAATTTATGCCAAGAAGTTTAGCTTAATCCAAACTTATATCACATATAGGAACTTGAATATTGTTTTATGTTAGTTGGCTTATATGTCAAATTAGTACGCATGTCTTAGTACGGTTAGCCTCATTTGATGTTCAAAATAGGGCTACATTTTGTGTCATCCGCATTAGCCTTTGATATCTTGAGCTCCATGGTTCTGAGCCCTGGTTTTAACATTCCTGTTTAAACCATGTTGAGTTGAAGATCGATTTTCCTAAGCTCAATACCTGATGTTACATCCCTTGATTGTAAGTAATTATAATTAATTCTATATTAGATACTGTAAAACTATATGTATCTGAAAAGAATTGTCTTGTCAGAAATGGCAAATGCTCCTGCTGGATGTGTATAAAGTTTTCTTTGTGCTGGTATTCAATGTTTTATGACATTAGGACAGTACAATGTGTTCTGCCCTTCTTGTTCTTTTGGGAGAGCTGAAACTAGTGCTTACAATGATAATTGTCCTTGTCCAGCTTAACTATTTTTTCTTCATGATGCAGGCTATGCACCGGCATATTCCAATTCTTATAAGGGCTCTCAGATCATCTTTTTCTGAATTGCTTCGTATAATATCTAATCCACCAGAAGGATGTGAAAATCTCTTGATGCTGGTAATTTAATCTTCAACATGAACAACGTTTATTCTTTCAAATATGTTCTGATGATCAATGATACTGATTGAAGTTTTGGTATCTGGCAAGGTGCTGCAAGTATTGAGTCAGGAAATGACACCTTCTTCGGATTTGATAAACACTGTGAAGCACTTATATGAGACTAAGTTGAAGGTTGTTCTGTTATATTGGGCATTATGATTTCCTAATCATTAGCTGTTGATCAGTCACCTTCTGACTTAAATTTTGTGCAGGATGCTACAATTCTTATCCCGATTTTATCCTCACTTTCCAAGGATGAGGTCTGCTCCACCTTTTCCATTTCTCTTTCCTTTCTTCCTTTTTTATCTTCTTTTGCACTTAGTTTATATTTATCATCAGGTATCAACCTTGTGAATAGAAGTACCTTATCAGTTCTGATTGAAGTTATGATAAGCCTTCTCTATTTGGGATCTGCGATGAACTACTAGACTTTCTTTGTGTATAGAGGTTTCCTTTCAGAAAGTAACAAAAAATCATGAATCATGACTTATAGGTTATAAGTTAAGGGCTTTTAGTTGTATGAAAGACATCTTTTGCTTCATAACATAAGCTTTCCTCTGCAGAGGAGAAGTAAAAATAGGAAAGAGGATCTTAACAAACATTTAGCCTTTAGCAAACCATGACTACTGCTCTTTGGACATCTTTTCATGTGTGCTGGTGTTTTTCTCCAATATGAATGCCATTGATAATGTTTTGAGAAACTCAACTTCTTCATTAGCTTTACAATTCCACATTTAGTTATATCCTTGTCCTTTCTCTTTCTTCACATTCATCACAAATTTGGATGTGTAATCAAGTTGATTTTGAAATTTGTGTTTCTGTGTAGTAGCTTCAAAGAAAACATGGGCTTATTTCCTGCGATGATATCTATAGTTCGTAATATAAAATTCTAGGCATCCTGACCAACTCTCAGGAAGAACTCACCTAATCTGTTATGTAATATGGAACACAAAAATGATCACAGCATACTGTGTGTAGTAATTAGGCAACCAATGACTTTGTCAGCCAACTTAACTTCAATTTTGGTTGTTTACATTTGTCATCATGCCTGATTATTTTATGCTTTTAACCTGCTTACTTGATTTATTGTCCGACCTTGCTTTAAAATTTTATACAGTCAAATTGGGTGATGAACAATTTTATTAATTATGTATACCCAGTTTCTTATATGGTTATGCTGAACTAAAGATGTCAAATAATTAAAAGAGAAGTATCTTACAAATTAAAAGACTCATATAAGAAATTTCAATTGAGAATTTGGAGGGTTAGATCTGAATTTACTGTGACTTAGTATGTGCATTTTTATGCATTAGAAAAAAGGTGGAACATTTAGATTGGAAAGATAAAAAGGCTTCCAAGCACAAATAGAAGACGTATCTAATGTTATTTTGTTACAAGGTGCTTTTTTTGATGTGAGACATCAATATTTATTGTGTTTGTACTCTCAACATGTTTTATTAGACTTCTTGAGAATTGTTATATTCATGTTCTCGTTATGATATTTGTCCTTTATGTTCATGTCATACATTTTTCGTGATCATCTATGACAGGTTTTACCTATTTTCCCACGACTAGTTACTCTCCCAATAGAAAAGTTCCAGATGGCAATTGCTCATATACTACAGGTATATGGAAAGTTTTTAACTTTTGTGCAAGATTACTGTCACTTATCTCAGATGACACCTTTATTTGTTATGTATACGATTACTTTTATATTTTGGACCATATTTAGCTGTGATGAATACCAATATTAGATTTTAATGGTCTTGAATCATTTATAATATCAAGCATGTGTGAAATTGATGTTTGATGTCATATGAAAGTAGAGGTAAGAGAAGGGAGGGGGATATATATGGTTTTACATGATTCAATTTTAAGGTTTATATTCATGAACACAAGAGCTGCAAGGGCAAAGGGAAAGGATGTTTATAATTTTATGTAATTGCCCATAATGCATACATATGTATGGACTCAAAGAAAGTGTACCAGGATTTTAGCAAAGGATTTTGTCATTTTTATGGTAGGATAATATTATGTTTTTAAAATACCCACATTTTTTATATAAAGAATACGGAATTTCATGTAAACATATATAATGATACTACAAAATATAGAATATTCGTGTAAGATAAATTTTCACATATATGGTGTTGCTGCTTATGTGATTTGCTCAAAGCTATTTTGCCTGAAACTATGGTTACTAAAGTTGATTCAGTGTCCAGTTTTGTCAATTATGTGATCCATATTTTTCTTTTTTCTTATGAACGTAGCAAATTTCCTGAGAGTTTGTACTTCCTCATGTCAGGGTTCAGCTCACACAGGTCCAGCTTTAACTCCTGCCGAAGTTTTGGTTGCCATTCACGACATCAGTCCTGAAAAAGATGGCCTGGCGCTTAAAAAGGCATGTATTACGATTGTATCTTAGTTTTGCAAATTTCTCTTTTTTTAGAGTGTTAGTATTTCTCTATCTTTGTCATATAGAAGATCCATGTTGAAGTCTCTCCAGAGTCTGAAATTTTTTTCCAAGTCTGGTCAAACCTGGATGGCCCATTGATCTTGGGTAGTGCTCGGACTAATTTTCTATGATTGGTTGGGATCGAAAAAAATTGTCAAGCCCGACCCAGTCAAATTGGACTTGGCTTGTTGACTTCGAGCTGGGTCCATGCTAGGGCTAATTTACCATTCCTAAAAGGTGCAACTAGAATTAAAAGTTGAAACAAATTACAGTTGACACAGGAAGATACATATTCAATTGTTGACCAGGACCTTCTGATGCCAATTTCATTAAAATTTTGGTTTTTTTTTTCCATATGCATCCCACCCCCACCCAAAACCCACAATTCTCTCCCTCCATGCAGATGCTTTCTTACTTCGATTCCTGGAGTTAAAATTTCTACCATCTAAGTGTATTGATAATTGAATTAGTTGCTCTATCAGTCATAATTACAGATCAGTCATAATGTTTGCTTTCAAATACTTTCACATCATAGATCATGAGTTCTGCATTCAAGTGATGGATGGTACCATCTTTTACTTGGCATGTACTTGGAATTTGGTATATTGGATTATTGTCCTTCAGTCTTAACTGGAATAGTCTCATGTCTAGGATCTCCTGACCGGGCTCCTTTTCCAGTTTGGGTCTGAGATAGACTTATCCATGGGATTTCCTGACTGAAATGGGCTTCTGAGCGTGAATGTCCTAGGATTTAGACTATGCAAGTAAAGGTAGCATTGTTGAAACTCTGGCCCTAGGCAATTGTAGATCATAATCCTTCATATAATTAAAAAAATTGGCATTAGATAAATACTGTACATCTCTTCTCCTATCTGCCATGGTATGTGGTTATGTCCCTTGTTTGAGAATTGAGTTATGGGTCTGTTTATCAGGAAAGCAGAGCTAGAATGGGGGAATATTTCCTTCCTTTTCTATTTATTATTGGAAACTAAACAAGGGCTTATCAGAGGGAACCACTCGTACTCGTAGATCTAACTAAATTCTTTGTGAAATTACTGCTTGCTTTTTCCCTTTTCATTTCAATAGATAATACAGTTGCTGCAATCTTGAAGGGAGATAACTACTTAAATATAGTAACTTCCCCATGTAAATATCACACATGAGAGGTAGATAACTGACACATGGACTGCCACTAAGGCGCAACAGCACTACAACTAACATGACAGATGAGAGAAATGAAAGCTTGCCAGATTAAAATATCAATAAGCAAATATATCAAATAGATGCATTGAGTCCAAATTCTGAAGCTGAGTTTATGGTTATGATAGTACGTTGGAAGGTTTTTGATGGATTTTAACTAAGATCATTCTACACTTCTTTATGCTGCATTTAAAAGTAGTTTGACATCTCTTTCCTGTGTATACAGATAACAGATGCATGTACAGCTTGTTTTGAACAACGAACAGTTTTCACACAGCAGGTCTTGGCAAAAGCCCTGAATCAAATGGTATGTTAAAGGTCATTAAGGGTGTGAGATTATGTGCTGCTTCAGTATTGTATTTTATTATTTCACATTTCAGGTTGATCAAACTCCTCTGCCATTACTGTTAATGAGAACAATCATTCAAGCAATTGATGCATTTCCTTCCCTGGTAATTTTAATTCTTCCATTGCTATGTACTATATTTACCCTATTCATATATCTTGAAAATTAGTAAACAATTTTCGTCCCAGATTTCAATTGTTAATTTTTATGCGTAGTTAACTTTGACCTGTATGGTACTTGGTTAACAAATCAAGCATTTCTTTGGAGATACCAAATTTTGCGATCTTTTGACTTACGAAAATTTCAAACTCATGGCTGGGAACTGAACTTGAACAGAGTTTTATCCATTAGTCAGTCTGCCCCATAAATAGATTGAAATGATTATGGGACAATATTTTTAATTTTATTAGTCACTAGGAAAAAATCCATTTGTACCTTTGAAAATTGTTCCCGTAAATTCTCAAACTCGGAGTTATTGTATTTTGCTAAATTATAGTTCATGGAATAAGAACAAGGTTCATCCTGTATTACAAATATCATAAAGGCCCAGTTGTGACCCTTATCTGTTTCCCTTTTTTTGGCTGATTCTATAAATTAATAGGCCATTTACATCTGCATTTTTGTTCAACTTTGCATAGAATACTTGGATCTTTTAGTTATTGCCTCTTTTCAATATTGACCGTAAAGTGCATAGAATACACTAATACATTTTCTTCAGGTTGATTTTGTGATGGAGATACTTTCAAAACTTGTGAACAGACAGGTTTGTTGCCAAAATGTTGGTTCTCTTAAAGGTTATTGGAGACTTTTTCAGTCTCTATGAACTTGGAGTTTACAACCTGTTTTGGGTTCAGGTGTGGAAAATGCCGAAGTTATGGGTTGGGTTCTTGAAATGCGTGTCTCAAACACGGCCACATTCATTTCATGTATTGTTACAGGTGAGTTATGGATTGTTATGCGAGGAGGACTCGCTTTTTGCTTTTGTTCCATCTGTAGAAAGTCTTTATTATAATATGTTATGCTTGCAGTTACCCCCTCCACAGCTTGAAAGTGCTTTGACCAAACATGCTAACCTCAGAGGTCCCTTGGCTAGTTACGCAAGCCAGCCGAGTATAAGAACTTCGATAGCTAGGTAAAGTTCTTGTGGGCCGTTACAACTCTACTTCCACAGTTTAGACGCCAATTTTTATGGGTCTTCAAATTAATCCAAGCCATTTCGCCCAATGGATTAAACTTGAAAATTAAAGAGCTTGGATTTTAAAAAACACCAATTCATTGTGAGTTTAAGTTTGAAAAATTTTAGGGCTGAGTTTCGATTATATAAAACTAAAAAAAAAAGTTAGAATTATTTTGACCTACAGTTGTTGTTTTAATAATTATTTTAAATTAGTTAATGTTCATGTAAATATATTATTTAGATCTCATTAAAACTTAATTTACTTAATTTTGTTTTGAATTATGACTATTGTTTATATTATTTTTGAAATTATATTTTAATTTTAAAACAATTTTATAGATTATTTTTGTTTGATAATGATTAAATATTTATTTGTATTTTGTATAAATGCAATTTTTTTAAAAAAAGATATGAGTTTATAGGTTGAGTTTAAATTTGGAAATTTTATAATGGATTAAGTTAGAGTTTGATAATTATGTCTATTTTATGAATCAGGTCAGATATAAGCTCAAATTTTTGGGTTGAACTTTAATTAGGCCGACTTAGCCAGCATAATTGGAAAATAGAAATAATTAAAAACTGGTTTTAAGCTAGTCATATTTGGCTGTCATCAACTGCCTGTATAACTTTGGATTGTGAGTAGCATGGGCAAATTAGTGACGTGAACATGTGATCTATTGCTCAATTTGCGTTGACTAAATCATTTTGATTGAGGATATTATTTTTACTAAAATTGCTATGAAGAACTATTGTGCAAAGCGGGGTTTCGAACGTATGATGGGTAAGGTTGAGTTGAATGGAATTTTGATTTAGGACCAATGAACAGTGGGATAGTTTTCTGAGGAAAGCTTGGTTGCTTATATCTGTATGGTTTGGTAGCCGTGATTTTGAATATATGATTAAGTTGCGTAACATTAACTTTTACGACATAGATTTAATTTAGTTTTAGTATAGTCACAATAAACTCTTTATCACACTTGAAGGCTTTAGTTCCATGCTTTTAAAGTGCTCACATTTTGCCTTTATGGGGTCTGTTGAATTCGTTGCTTTTGCAGATCAACTTTAGCAGTTCTTGGTCTTGCCGACGAGACACAAAAGCAGCAACCGCATGTTTCACCTGTATAATCCTCAGAGTCAATTTTGTCAGCTCGAGGGACAAACCTCACCTGATAATTAGCCGTTGGAGGTCGGGAAATGAGTGTCTTTGTTGGGAGTTATAAGGTTGGTGCCGAAACTGACATAAGTTGGCTTGAAAGACATGAATATCTGTCTTCCGGCCACTCCACCAAAGTTAAAACAGATTCAGCTTTCAGTTATATGTCTTGTATATGGCAAGGGAAGTGCTTCCAATTGATTCATCCCACCCTTAGCCTGCAATCGGCTGTAGAGAATGTAGCATAGTTTTCTTTTTTATTTTCCTTGTTTCTCTTTTAGGGTAGTTATTATTTCTTGGAAATTTTGATCTTCCATTCCTACCTGCGATGGAGCTGTTCAGTGCTAGGTTGTCGCTGCAGAAAAAAATGCATCGTTGTAGCCAATTATTGGTCCTCTTTTTAAGGCTGAGGGACCCTTTGGCCTTGAATGAACTGTTTTGTCGTACGATATATGATCATTTTATCAAAATGGCCAAAAGTATTTGTATCTTTTGAATAGTAATTCGGTCTTTATTGAGGATCAAAAGATTGAATTTCTTTTCTTCACGCAGGTTGACCAATGAAATGCTACATGTTTTATTTGCAGATTCTATCTGGAAACATAACAATGAAAAAGAGATAACTTGTTTTCAAACAGTTTTATCCTCTGATCCCGTTCTGCCTTTTCTATGGAAATTAAGAAACAAGTAAGGGAGACGTCATGGTAATTTTGATGAAAATTAGAAACTAATTTTATTTATTATGACAGTGTCGCAGTGAGTACTTTTTATATCGTATAATAAAGATAAATAAGATCATATTTGAGATTGTAATTAATGAAATTTATAAATGAAAAACAAGCCATTATTATAAGGTAAATTTTGAAAAGAAACATTATTGTGTGTTTTCAAAACCATAAATAATATTGGATAAAAGTAATAACTCAAAATGTCATACATTTTTAAGATCATGCTTTATAATGAAATATCTCATCAAATGCGTCATATTGTAAAACAATCTAAAGTAGCGTAAACACACAAAAGTCTGATCGGTCATCTTCTATTTCGTAAGTATTTAGACGAATTTTAGCTCAACACAAAAAGGATAAATATTGGCTCATTTGCCTTCAAATCCTAGAAGCTCACGTTGACATTATATGTGCATCTAACAACAATCAGCTTGGATTCTCCAAATGCCTTCACTTCTACACAATACTAGAACGAATAAACTTAAGACAATTTAAGAACAGTGTCACAATCGAAGGGGTGAATTTTCCTATAACAGCATTCTATTCAGACTTCAGGAGTGTCAATCGGCTTCAGTAGAATGGACTCTGCAATACCCAAAATAATATTCTACCACAGCAGAGCATAAGAAATAACAATAAGATCACAAAACTGGATACATTCTAACGAAGAACCTATAAACTCATGAAAAGAAATCGAAAAATAAAGAAAGATCAGAAAACTCCCCAACATTAGATACGCCTTCCCACTTGGAGGGTCATGGATTCCAAAAATATACCCCATAAACAAAAAGCTTAACCCTACAACAAGACTAATTTCATTCTGTGAAAGAATATTTAAGCTATGCCATTTCTGCTAAACAAACACAAAAAGTTCAAAGACAAAAAAAAAATTAATTTCCTTGTCATATGTTTCCAAGCATCTTACAATGTAGTTTGGAGGCGAAGGTGCAGATGCCGCAGCACTATGCTTAGGTGTTGCCATTAAACAAGGATGGAAACGAAACTGCAAAACCATAATTAAATATAAGCTAGGTAAGAGCATTTTCACCAGAAGTTTGAAGTTAATTGTTCACAGAACAGATATCAGACTTGACCTAAGCCTTGGCCATGAAAAGAAGATGGCACATTGAATCACGAGTATAACCAAAGAGTTAGCGCTGGATTAACGGATCAGAACTTATTTATATTAAATCTACTCAAATGTTTTTTTTGTTACTAAGAATCAACTCTAATCCCTATGAAAAGTACAATATTATATTTATGTACATTTAAGCGATTACATTATCATATAGAATTTGAGCATTATTTTCAAACAAAAAGTTTACAGACAGTATTAACTGAAATAATCTAAATTATTTCAGTGTGTCTTATTTAGGGGAACAGAGAAACTCATATAGTAGTCAAGTGTATTTCAACTTCTAAGAAAATTCAATATGGTAAATGGTGTTTTGGTCTATGGCTTTATTTATAGGTCATGTACTTAGGGCCATTGAGGTAAAAGTCAAAACGGATGAAAATTTGGTTGCAGTAGGACAAAGAGGGGAAATCTTTGTTCTGATTTATTTTTCTTTTGCCGAGCCTTAATGTTAAGCCAGCATTCCTCAATACATGTTTGAACCTTCCCACCTGGATTAAGCAAATAAAGGAGTTTCAACAAGTTGCTCAAGAAACATACCCTCTTCACAACTTAGCAGCTAAATTTCCATTTGAAACATCATCAATTAACAGGATGAGCAACGTCAAAGTTCTTCTGAAGCAGCCAGTCTTTGGGATACAAAATTCCACGAGCATCTAGATGGAGACGCCAGTTCATTATTCTGGAACAATTAAATGGTATACCTTCCATTTGACTTTCATCTTCTACCAATTGCTCTATGAATGCTGTCTCCTATATAAAACATAATTAACACGTTAGACACTTAAACATCAACTTTGGTAACAAGCAACAATAAAGTTTTAATGCAAAGGACATCAAGACAAGGCATGGTATGGAAAATACTTGGAAACCCTCCTTCACTGTATCCAACTGTCGGATTGGGTGCAAAAATGGACGCTGCCATCTCTTTGGGTCCCACAAGATAGTACTGTTAAATGCAAATCCTGACATATCAACATGAAACCTACGGAGCCTTTTACTCTTCTCATTTGTGTGCCAGCCAATGACCTGACTTCCATTGCATACTGGACCTTCCAAAATAGCTTTATTTTTGCTTCGTTCAAGCATTACAACAGGCCAGGTGCCAAAACGGCTATTATAAATGTATGACAGTTTTAGAACCTTGCAAATGAAGGCATTACAGTGGCAGAGAGCCAAGCATGATAACAATAATATGTTTAAAGCAAGCGAACAAATTACGTAACTGAAGACAAGTTTTGCATCGTAGCAAAACCAGGCATATTAGGCCAAAAATTTTGTTATCCAAAGGAAATCTGTCTTCTAAGATGGAAGGGTGCGCTTATCAACTATCAGCTCTATAGTTTATCATAATTTCGAAAGCTCCTATCAGGTGGACCAAAACAGCAATCATAGTGATTGAATGGAATTCAAGTCAAGGAAAAGGATGCAAAAATGGACTTTTTGGTACTAAGCTAGTCTAAAATTCATGTCTACTCTGCCTTCTTAAGTAAGAAATGTTCTTAGAGCAGGGCATTTTGAAATGAAATAGAAAAAAAGTATAAATTCTCACGGGATCGTCTTCATCGTAGGCATAATAGCAAGAAGGACGACAACAATTTGAGGCAAATTGTTACAAGTCTTAAATAAAAATTAATAAAAGAACATTTATGCTAAAAACTCAAAATAAGATAACAGAGATCAGTGAGAATCACCAATTAATTGACTACTCATGGGAAAATTTCTAAATAAAAGCTGAATCCATAAGAGGTCAGCGAAATAAACCCTTACATTCACAATGAAGAGCAAAGCCTATTCTCGCAACAAATTCTTTAGACGAACTGATAAGAGAACCACATAGCATCCATATCATATCCTTAAACAAAGCAATCCACAGACTTACTTGATTTCCCTTAAGCTCTCAAACAGCTCCAGTGAATATACATTATCATCGTCCGCAAAGTAAAGGACCCCGTCCAATCGATGCCTCTCAACGTGCTCCAAAGCAACATTCCTCTGGTATACTCGGTCCTTTCCACTAGTCGAATTCTTCGCGCACACCAAATGTCTATACATTACTCCCGTTTTTCTCAGTATCTCTGCCGTCTCCATCGACGCCGCCTTCATTTCCACCACAATCCACAACAACGGAGGCCTCACTAGCCTCAAAACCTGTCCCAATCTATTCAAAAGATAAGCTTGCAGAGCTCGATTATACGTCGGCGTAACCACGATAATTTGTTTTCTCGGCAAAAAATCGAATCTCGAGGAGTAATTCGCTTGCGTATCCTCCATCAGTTTCAGTGAGTAAACAGCCAAAGTGTGATCCACAACTCCGCCGCGATTGTCGTCTTCATTCAATCTCACGTCGACGTGCGGCGGCTTGATCTCTAACGAGAAATCAGGGCGCGGGATATCGGAATTCACAGGGCCAAACGGGAAAATGCCTAACAAGAAGCCGAGAACGAAGAACGGCAAACACCTGTAGAAGAATCTACGAAATCCTCCTTTCTTCTTGGGAGGAAACGCGGCGGAGATAAACCTGCGGAGAGAGGAATCACCGAAGCAGAGAAGCGACGACGGGGAAGAAGATGAATATTTGCTGCTGTTAGAGAAAAGCTTGTGAGAGGGCGAGCCAAGTGATAAGGGAGAGTTGACGGCGCCGTTAATGTGCGTGCCGTCATGATACGCCGGTGACATAGTTCGACGGATGGACGCCATTAATTCAGTTAAAGAGTAATCACATGATCGAATCCAGAACTTTGAGTTTAGTTACAGCGAAATGGAAGTAGCAGATTTGGAGAAACGATTCCATTAAGTTCCATCGTAAGAGAACCGATGCCGATTTGGAAAAAGAACTCGACTTAATCGGATATCTGAAATTAAGCTCGAACTGAAACTTAGAATGTGAATTGGAGGAGCTAATTTTGGCGAGAGAAAGAGTGATTTTTCATATCTTTTTTTTGGGGAGTGAAGTGATAAGATCCAGCAGAGAGCAATTTTGAGAATAGAGGCTGGAGGAGGAGGAGGAGGAGATGACGGACTAGAGAGTTGGAGTTGGAAGTGGAAGGAAGGGATAGACTACATTTTGTTTATTGAGAACAAAGTGTGGTAGCCATTGACCAGTTAACACGTGGCATTCTGTTTAATGATTGATGCCCTTTTCTTCTTTTGGTTATGTATTGCACATGGGAGAGAAGCAGAAGAGTAAGCAATTTAATGATTTCGCAGGTAACATAAAACACAATACATGCTTACAAATCCACCTTTTTTTTTGAGGTCAATACCAACGCTCAAGTCATTTTACGTTAAAGCCTTACGGCCCTAAATTTTCATAGTTTGCCTTTTGTTTTTGTTGAGAAAATTGAATTTTAGTTAACTCTAGAAATAGAGGAAATAGATCTTATGTTCCCGAAAATCCGTCCCCCTGTTCCAAACGATATCTTTATTCAATTTTGTTGACACAATCATTGGTGTTCTAGCATGACGTGCATTCTTAAGGTTGAATTTCTTGACCAAATTCTTCGCATATTTGGTCTGTGACATGAAGATACTATCTTCCACTTACTTGATTTGTAATCCCATAAAGAAATTCAATTATCCCATCATACTCATCTTAAATTCATTTGTCATCATCTTTACAAAGTTCTCCGTCATCTTTGAATGAGTGGAGCCAAACACAATATCATCAAGATATATTTGTGTAATCATCAAATCAAATATGAATTTTTTAAGAAATAAGGTCTTGTCTACACTAGTACACTACCTTGTTTATATCCTTGAATGAGTAGGTATTGGGTGAGTCTCTTATACCAAGCCCGTGACACTTACTTGAGACCATAAAGAGCATTTTTGAGCATGAATATGTTATCAACATGCACCAAATTGATGAATCCATTTGGTTGTTCACATATACTTCTTCAGATAAAAATCCTTTAAAAAATGCACTCTTCATATCTATTAGGTAAAGTTTGAATCTTTTCACACCTACTATGCCCAAAAGAAGTCTAATTGACTCAGATTTTGCTACTGGAGCAAATGCTTCTTCAAAATCAATGCCTTCAATTGAGAATATCCTTGAGTAACTAACCTAGTCTTATTTCTTGTCAAATTACCTTTGACATCAATTTTGTTACGGAACACCCATTTTGTTCCACTCATGTTTACATCTAATGGCATTGCCAACAATTCCCAAACATCATTTCACGCAAATTGTGTCACTTCTTGCATTGCTGCTGTCCAAAATTTATCTTGCAATGCTTCTTTCACATTTTTTGGTTTAAATGAAGAAGTATAACATATAAGACCTGCAAGTTCTCGATAATCTATCCTTTTTGTTTCTCTTATAAGAACTTCACTAATCACATTTTCAATAGGATGACTTCGTCTGACTCGTGATGGAGGATCTTTGTTGAAATTACCTTCCTTTGAGTCTTCGTTTGCATCAAATGTCTGGTTTGTTTCTTCCTCTGAAACAACCAACTGTTCCTCTATTTGGTTGGTTTCTTTTCCAATAACAACTTGTTAAGTCAAAATGACTTCACGATTAATAATTTTGATGACAATCAAATAATAATAATATTAGAAAGTTATGAACCGTGTTGGTAAGATGAAAGAAAATGAGACGGAAGCTGAAGCAGAAAGTAAGACGGAAGCTGAAGTCAAACTAAGATGAAGCTGAAGTCAAACTAAGACAAAGCGGAGAAAGAAAATAAGACGAAGCGGAAGCAGAAGTGAGACGAAAGAAAATAAGACGAAGCGAAAGCGAAAGTGAGAGGAAAGAAAATAAGACGAAGCGAAAGCGGAAGCGAGACGAAAGAGAATAAGACGAAGTGGAAGCGGAAGGGAGACGAAAGAAAATAAGACGAAGCGGAAGCGAAAGTGAGACGAAAGAAAATAAGACGAAGCGGAAGTGAAATTGAGACGAAAGAAAATAAGACGAAGCGAAAGCGGAAGTGAGACGAAAGAAAATAAGACGAAGCGGAAGTGAAATTGAGATGAAAGAAAATAAGACGAAGCGGAAGCGGAAGCGAGACGAAAGAAAATAAGACGAAGCGGAAGCTGAATCGAGACGAAAGAAAATAAGACAAAGCGGAAGCGGAAGCGAGACGAAAGAAAATAAGACGAAGCGAAAGTGGAAGCGAGACGAAAGAAAATAAGACGAAGCGGAAGCGGAAGTGAGATAAAAGAAAATAAGACGAAGCGGAAGCGGAAGCGAGATGAAAAAAAAAAGACGAAGCGGAAGCGGAAGCGAGACGAAAGAAAATAAGACGAAGCGAAAGCGGAAGTGAGACGAAAGAAAATAAGACGAAGGGGAAGCGAAAGTGAGACGAAAGAAAATAAGACGAAGCGGAAGCAGAAGTGAGACGAAAGAAAATAAGACGAAGCGGAAGCAGAAACTAAGACGGAAGCAATATAAGACGAAGACCCGATACTACAGATTTAAGTTAGTTATAGAATTCAGCTGAATAACTGTTTCTTCAAAGATCAAGAAACAAGAAGAAAGAAGCGGTTACCAAGAAACAGTTGAAGACGAAGGCTATAAATACAAGTCGGAGTCGAAGATTGAAAAAGTTAGTGATTTTAATGTTAGCAAAAAAGCTTAGCGATTTGTGATCTTAAACATTAGAGCTATCATTTTCTGTAACAAAGCTCGAAATATCTTTCTGTAAAGAGAAAAGAAAAGCTGAGAGCCTGAAGAAGCTAAGTGAGAGAAATAATACTTGCTGTAAGAGACCTGAAGAGGCTCGGTGAAAAGAATACTTGTACTTTTGAGAAG
>JAOSBM010139828.1:0-15077 GCA_027568955.1 Erythroxylum tenue | reverse complement strand
TCTTTGTATAGACACATGGATCCTGGCTTTCGGGAAGGTCCCGGAACAAAATTTTTGTTTTTCCGCACCGCCTATATATGATATAGGCACCGGGATTTTCCTACACTAAGGTGACATCTCTAGAAACTGCAAAGGATCTAGATACTATTTCATTCGATTGGCTACGAGGAAATATGATGATCCATGAAACTGAGCTTAGCAGAGATGAAGGATCCTCCAACAAAAAAGGAATGACACTAAAAGCAACTGATGAATCAAACGGTGATGAAAGTGACACTGAGTTGCAAATAGATGGAGATGACGAGTTCAAATTCATGGTCAGAAAAATGCCTGCTTTTATAAAAGGAAGTTGATAAAGAAAAGATAAGGAAACAAGAAAGCTGGGAACAATAGGTTCCTATAAAAAAGTAGCAGTAACAATAGCAATACACAAAACAATCAAATCATATGCAATCATTGCAAGAAGCTTAGACTCATAAGACCTGAATGTCTTCTTCTTCAAAAGGACAAGTGAAAGATCAGAAAACCTAGAAAGCAAGTGATGACTATAGCCTGGTCAGATGAGGATTCTGAAAACTTTGAAGAAGAAGAGCTAGAAAAAGTCAACAATGTTTGCTTCATGGCTGAATTAGGAGACAATGAGGTATATTATTCTGACTCTGATATTGAAGTTGATGAATTGAAAAATTCATATCATGAATTGAATGACCAGTACAAAAAGTTGACAGTGAAAATTTTCAAAGAAGTTGAGAAGTCCAATAACAATGATGCATCTTTGAAGAGTAAGAATAAATCATTAGAATATGTGAATGAGAGTTTGGCGACCAAAAATATGTCTCTTGATGTTAAATTATAAGCAAAAGGTCTCTAAAAAGGAAGCTTTGGAAGAAAGAGTAGCTAAGTTAGAAAATACTTTGCTTGAGAATGATTATGATAAAGTGAGACAGTTAGAGGAAAAAGTTGTCATCTTGGAACTTGAAAAAGAGAAATATGCTTGAAAAATTTTATCTCTAGAAAAAGATCTTACAAATTTCGTTGATGGAAGAAATAACCTGGATGCATTACTTGGTAGTGGTAAATGTGCTTTTGATAAGGTTGGAATAGGTTATAATGAAAATAATATTGGGCATATAAGAATTTCTTTGTTAAATATAGCAGTAGCTATAATCAAAACAACAGGAACTTGATATATGGTAGAAATTATAGAAATTCTTGTTAATCTTTTTTATGTTTCTACTGTGGTAAATATGGTCATATTAGTCATTCTTGTAACTTTCGTAAAATGGAGAAATTATCTCAAATGTATGTTTGGAGACCGAAAGGTCAAGCTACTAACCTAAAAGGACTTAGAAAATTTTGGGTACCTAAAATGAGATATTTTCTTTTTCTACAGATATGCTTTAAAACGGAGACAAGAGAAAATCAATGGATAGTCGACAGTGGTTGTTCGAGACACATGACAGGTGAAATATCATATTTCAATTATATTGAAAGTAAAGACGAAGGTAATGTCGTCTTCGTTGACAAAAATAATGCAAAGTTCACCGGAATTAGTAAAATTGGTGATTCTAACTTTGTCTCTATTGATAATGTTCTTTATGTTGACGGATTGAAACATAACTTGTTGAGCGTAAGTCAATTATTTGATAAAGGTCATAGAGTTACTTTCTATGCATCACATTGTGAAATTATTAATAATCTAAACGAAAATATTGTGTTTATTAGTCTTAGAAATCACAACATATATTGTGCTAAACTGGAAGACATGTTTTCACAAAGTGTTAAGTGTTTTGTTTCTCTAGAAAAGGATTTGTTTATTTGGCACAAAAGATTTGGACATGCTAGTATTAGCATTCTATCAAAATTGTCCAATAATGGGTTAGTAAGAGGACTACCTACCCTGAAGTTTGAAAGCAATCAGGTTTGTGAAGCTTATTTAAAAGGAAAACATATCAGAAGCAACTTCCATCCTAAAAATATTGTGTCTACTAAATAACCGCTTGAACTTGTGAATATGGATTTATTTGGTCCCATTAGGGCTCAAAATTTTTGTGGTAAATATTACGATTTTCTTTTAGTATATGATTATTATAGATTTACATAGGTTTACTTCCTATTAAATAAAGATGATGCTTCTGAAGTTTTTGAGAAGTTTGTAGAAAAATTCATAAAAAAAAGGATACTACATTATGTCAATTCAGAGCAGTTGTGAAGGAAAATTTGATAACAAAAAGTTTGAAGATTTCTGTGATAATAACGGTATGAGTCACATCTTTTCTTGCCCAAGGACTCCTTAGTAGAATGGTGTTGTTGAGAGAAAGAACATGACCCTAATTGATATGGCCAAGAAAATGTTGTGTGAAAGTGGCCTACCTCATGGTTACTGAGCAGAAGCGGTATTCACTGCTTATTATGTAATTAATAGGTGCCTTATAAAACCTATTCTAAAAAAGAGCTTCTATGAGCTGTGGAAAGGAAGAAAATCGAATGTCGCTTACTTTCGAGCATTTCGTTGCAAATGCTTCATTATAAATAATGGGAAAGATAACCTTAGAAAGTTCGATATGAGATCAAATGAAGTTATCTTTCAGGGATTAATGAAGCATTACCTTCAACAACAGTATCCGATTCAGATGATAAAGAGCATCCCTTGGTCCCTAAAAATACATTAACTACATCTATAGTACCTTCAGAATCTTAAGATCAAGAAGATCCTTCTGAAGTAAGGACGAAACAGGCTCCTTCCTCTTAGCAGGAGCCTATGCAACAAAGAACACCAAGAGAATGGAGAGGTCAAGATACACATCAATGCATTCTAAAAGTTCTGAAAGTCTAAGAACCAGATCTTCCTTCAAGAACAACTTTGTTGCCCTCATCTCATAATTAGAATCAAAGATAGTTGAAGAGGCTCTTATTGACGAAAATTGGGTTTCAACTATGAAAGATGAACTGAATCAGTTTGACAAAAACAAAGTTTGGAATCTAGTACCTTGTCCACAAAACAAGTCAATCATTAGAACTCGTTGGGCTTTTCGAAATAAACTTAATAAAAATGATAAGGTGGTAAGAAACAAAGCTAGAATTGTAACTCAAGGTTATAATCAACAGGAAGGTATTGATTTTGATGAAACTTATGCGCCTATTGCTAGACTGGAATCGATTAGAATTTTACTTGCCTTCGCATGTTATAGAAACTTCAAACTATTCCAAATGGATGTCAAGAGTACCTTCTTAAATGGATATATTAACGAAAAAGTGTTTGTTAAGCAACCTTAAGGTTTTGAAGATAAAAACCACCCTGATTACGTGATGAAGATGACTAAAGCCCTATATGGCCTAAAACAGGCTCCTCGAGCATGGTATGAAAGGTTAAGTAATTTTCTGCTTAATAAAAACTTTGAAAGAGGAAAGGTAGATAAAAACTTATTCATTAAGAAAAAGGAGAATGATTTATTTATAGTATAAATACATGTTGATGACATAATATTTGGTGCTACTAATAAGTCCTTCTGCAAAGAATTATTAACATTAATATAGGGGGAGTTTGAAATGAGCATGATGGGAGAACTATCCTTCTTTCTCATATTACAAATCGGGGAAACAGAAAAGGGGATCTTTATTAGCGAAGACAAATACACAAAGGAACTTATCAAGAATACGACTTTGAGAATGCCAAATCGACGGGTACTCTTATGTATATTGGAACTAAACTTGATAAGGATGAAGAAGGCAAGCTATGAATGAAACAAAGTATAGAGGAATGATTAGGTCACTAGTATATCTTACAAGCTCAAGACCAGACGTTATGCTTAATGTGTGTCTTTGTGAACGCTTTCAATCAAATCCAAAAGAAAGCTACCTTCAAGCAGTCAAGAGAATCTTTCGATATCTTAACAAAACTATGGATTTCAGATTATGGTATCCAAGAGCTAAATCTTTTAACATAGTTGGACTCTTTTAACATAGTTGGCTATTGTGATGTAGATTATGTAGGTGATAAAGTCAATTGAAAAAGCACAAGCGATCGTTGTCAATTTCTTGGAGGATGTCTAGTAGTTTTTTGGTCTTGTAAGAAACAAAATTACACAGCGCTTTCAACAACCGAAGAGGAATATATAGCAACTACCAGCTATTATGCTCAAATCTTATAGATAAAGCATCAACTACAAGATTTCTCTCTAAACTTTAATCATATTCTTATATTATGTGATAATACTAGTGTAATAAATCTTTCGAAAAATCCTGTGCATCATTCTATATAGAAATCATGCATCATTTTCTTAGAGATCATGTTTTAGAAGGTACTATTGATCTTTTGCATGTTAATATTGAAAATCAAGTAGTTGATATCTTCACTAAGTCACTTTTTAAAGATAGATTTTGCGTGCTAAGAAAAGAGCTTGATATGTGCAAACTATTTGATATTTTCTATGCTACTTCACTCGAGATCAACGCTCAAGAATTGCTTAATATACCAGAAACAGACTTCTCTCTTCTACTTATCCTCACTATTCTTCGAAGCGTCGCTCTTTACTCTCTGCATTTTGACTAGAGGTGAGCATTATTCGGGCCGGCCTGATTACCCGACCCGGCCTGAATTAATTCGGGTAATAAAATAATAAAATACGGTAAATTGGGTCAGGCCAAGTATTACCCGTAATATTTTCGGGTAATACCCGGGTAACTTCGAAAAAATTTCGGGTTACCCGATTACCTGAATTAGGGTCTTTTTTGGGTTATTTTGTGTAATTTTTGAAAGAGAACCAAAGAAAATTTCAGGTAACCCAAAATTTTTACCAGAAATTTTCAGCCCGGGTAAGTTTGGGTAATTGAAATTTTGTGTTCGGGCCGGTAAATTCGGGTAATTAAAATTTCAGGTTCGGGCTGGGTAAGATGGAAAAAATTTTGGGTAATTCGGGCTCAGCCCGAACAGTTCAAATTTGGCCCGATTAGCCTGAATGCTCACCCCTAATTTTGACTCTCTGTTTTCATCGTAAATCTTCTAAACCTCACTCATCGCTCTTACAATGACATGAACCAAATAAAAAAGACAAAAGAAAACCCCAACTTCTACTGATAGTTATGGTAAAGCTCATGTTACTGAACCTATCTCCTCTAAACCCCAAGTATCATAAACACCCATTCTATCTATGCCCATTCCTACTTCAAAAACTTCCAAGCTTCCTAAACCCATTCCTAAAGAAAAGAAAGTGCTTGAAGTGCACTGTATTATAAATGACAACGATTCAGATGAAGAATTTTCTTGGTTGATTAGATGACCAAGGACCAGAGGAAGTCTTAGCAAAGTAAGCCAAGAAAATTTTTGAACAAAAAGAAGCCACTAATGCTAAAAAAAGAAGAAGAAGAATCTAGAAACAGAAAAGGGAAGAAATAAAGAAAGGGAAAACACCTGTGAGTGAAGATGGTATTAAGGATCCCATTGATAGAAATAAGTGTTTTATGAAGAGATGATTTCTAAAGAAAAAAGGGCAAAGAAGATAAAGATAGCTGCCAAAAAAGCAAAGACATTAATACCACCAAAAAAATATCAATCAATGGAAGTTGAAATCCGCTATAAAATTCAGTATAAGAAAAGAAAGGTGGTTACTGGGCAGATCTTGCCTCGCATGATGTTTGATGACATAGGTATACTTATCTTTCCTTTTTGATGACATAGGTATACCTATCTTTCCTCACTTTGTTGCCATTGGTTGGGAAAATTTTTCTGAAATTAGATGAGACCGTGTGTGATGAGCTAGTCAAGACATTCTACACACACATGAGAAAAGAAAAAATTGATGGAAAGCTAGCCATTGTGTCATAGGTACATGATTATGAAATTTTAATTTTTGAAGAAATCTTAGGAGATATATTGAACGTAGCTCCTATAGAGAGAACTATGTAGAAAAGTGCAAGTCTATGTAGAAAAGAAATCTGAATAAGTAGCAAAAATTTTAGATCCTGGTCTAGACCAACAAGCTAATGTTCCTCCTCAAGATGCAAATAGTGCAAGTCTTCAGCAACATGTAAGGAAAATTCAATCCAATCAAGATCAAATGCGCAGCTAAATAAACAACATACAAAATCGGATCATTGATATGCAGATCTTGCTTAGAAAGAATTTTGAATCCTCTTAATAACTCTGATTCTTAATTTTTATATGACTTATGATTTTATTTGAAACATTAATTACTCTTTCCCTCTATTTTTTTGATAATGACAAAGGGGGAGAAATAGTATACTTTGTACTTGATGATATATTTACTCTGCATCTGTGATGTATTTTTAATATTGTCTTGATGATATATTTGTTACTGTTATTATGCTGAAATATTTTTAGAATTTAGGCTCCTTCTAATTATAACTGCAAGTAAAGTTTACAGGTATCTTTCGAAACCCTTTATTATTATTTAAAAATTGAAAATATATCAATTTATTATTATTTGAATTTTGAAAATATATCAAAACCCTTTATTATTATTTGAATTTTGAAAATATATCTATTATTGTTTGTCATCATCAAAAAGGGGGAGATTGTTAAATTAAGGTTTGTGATTAATGATTTTGATGATAACTGTATAATATTTCAAAACTCAAATTGGATTTATTTCCTTATACAGGCAATGGTATAATCTTAAAAGGAAATAAAATCCTGGAATAATTGCTTTCTTTCTTGCAGGAACCTTCTTTATAAACTTACCTTTTTAGAAATGGTTCCATAACATCTAGAACGATTTTACTAATTCGAATAATTAGCTCCGGAAGCCTTGATAGGATGTTCTTCTTAACGTCTAAATATTGAAGATTTTAGCAGAGATAATATCAAAGATTAAGAAACAACTAGTTGAAGAAATTGTCTACTTAAGGAAAAGCCACTACATTTGTGAGAGATACAAACATGACACTTGCGAAATATCTTCGAGCATTAATATTCTTAAAATTCATATCAAACTCTTTGTGCTTTAAAAAGTGAAATCACTCTATTAAGAGAGATTGTAAAATTTTTCATACAATTTTTGTTGAGAGCTTGTAAAGGCTAGCAAAATACTACTACTGTAAAAGGTTAAAGAACCTTGAAAAATGTACACTTATGAGCTTGAAGAGGCTTTGCGAGCTTGAAGAGGCTTGTCAAATTAATACTTGGTTTTTATAGTGAAACACTCAAGTTGGATACTTGGAGATTGGATGTAGACTTCGTTATAAGATGAACTAGTATAAATTTACTTTGTCGTCTTCTCTCTCCTCCTTACTTTTAAATTTTTGCGTTATAAGTTTGTATTTTCAATAGGCTCCTTCTGTTTTTATATCGCAAGAGGTTTTATCGAATAACAAACTCCTTTCTTTTTGACGCTAGCAGACTCCTATCGATTAAATAGGCTCCTATCATTTTAAGCATTAACAGGATCCGTTTGAACGTTTATAGGCCCTTTCTATTTATAAATTTATTTTGTTTACGCAAGATCTTATTGATTTAAAAGTATCTTGAATTTTTTATTACACACAATTTACTCTCCTTTTACGTGTGTTTGCTTTATCAAAGTCTTTATATTGAATAGTTATAGTTGCTATATCGAACAACAATAGTTATTCTTTCACTACAATTATGTGCAGTAGTGTTTGATTTGCAATACCAGTTAATAATAAAGTGTCCAATGCAATAAGATAATTACATACTGTAACAGAAATATAAAACATCTTGAGGATGATAGGAATGACAACATTAGTGGTTACCTGTTTTTCCTAGACATAAGTGATATTTATCTTAGTTTCAAAAACATATACTATTTTAATACATCTAATTATGTATGGGAATGGCAATTAAAGTTTTATCTATTGTAACTATTGTGTTTCGAAAAGTATTAGTTAGATTAGTTGTGGAGGAAATTTGATTTAATATTAGACGATGGAGGAGATAATGGAAGAGAATGCAGATGAAGTTAACTTCCATATAAGGTTCCCTTAATAGAAGTTGATTGCTATTTTGGTTTAACATATGTGATAAATTGACACTACAAGTAACACCTTTGATCATAATTCAATCTTTCTTCTTATTACTGTAATAAGCCTTGATGAAAGTCAATTCTTATTACAGTGAGATTGGTAGTGCTTGTAGTAAAATTAAGTAGGTACATGTTACAACATGGTCACGTTCCACGACTCACCCAATGAACCAAGCTCACCACTCATTGAGCTTTTTAATGAAATTCAAGAAGATCGGAAGAATAGGATAGTGAGTGCTATAAAGGAATGTATGGAGATGTTGCGTTAATATATTTTCTCACTTTCCTTTGGTTTGTACGTTTTAATAGTTATGAGATATAATGATCACTTTTGGTAAACATTAGTATGCACTGGGTAAAAGAAATTAATGCATAAAAACAATGATTTCACTAATGCTAGAGAATTTGAATAAAAAAATAAAAGGAGAAAGAATATGGTTGAGTTGGAGAGGGGTGTCGGTGGTGTGATGAGTGAGGACAATGTTAGTTTATGCCCTTAAGTTAACTGATTGTTGTAGTTTAATGAATTAATTATTGAAAGACATTCTTTAGCTTATACATATTCAGATGTATATGATAAAGTCAATAGAGAGGATTAGACAAGGAGTGCTAGCTCCCCTTAAGGAGAATGTTTTGTCGTTCTCAATTAGTATTGATTTAGAAAATCCTTAACTAAGGTGGAATGATGCTTTGTAAATAATTTACAAATGTCATTAATAGAATCAATTACTAATGGTGAAGAACTAACATGATTGGACTGAAATAGAGTAGACATTAATTCCATTCTCTATGATTGAATTATATAAAAAAATGCATAGAAAAGTTAGTCAAAATCACTTTGGCAAATTTAGATGGTCAAGATGTTTTACTAGATATCAACCTTGATATATGGATATAAATTGTTTAATTAAATAATTAAATATAAATTAAAGGAGTTTAATTTATCTAATCCTAAATATAATTTAAAGTTATAATTTATATCCATTGGCAACATATTTGGTAACCTAATGAGTCACACTTGAAGAGAGAAAAGTATTTTAATCAAGTTGAACTTGATTGTAAATTTTGAGAAACTTTACAATTAAACATAATATATTTAATAAATAAGGATTAATATGAGAAATTGAATCTTATTTGGCCATAATTGGTAGAATTAAAAGTTGAAATTAATGTCCTAAACCTATTATAAGTAGGCTTAAGCTCTAAGAGAGTTAGCAATCCTTACCTAACCCTCTCTATAATAGTTATAAAATTTTCTCAACACATTATATGGATACCCTTAGAGGCTGGACACTTGTACGGTTCCAATAGTTGAGATGAGCCAATTTCAGAAACAATCCGAGGGACGTAACAAGAAAATGATCAAGCTTCGAAATAAGGTACGAATTATGATTAATTCTTTATTGTAATTTATGTTTTAATTATTTTATAGAATTTTAAATGATGAATTTTAGAAAATCAAATACAAAAAAGTTTCATAATTATTTCATTACGTAAAAGGCAAAATTCTACTATGATTTCTCAACAGTGGTATAAAAGCTAACTTTTATTTGTATAATTTGATCAAAATTGTTTGATTGTTGTTGAATAATTATAGAATTGATTATACAAAAGTTGCAAACCTTAATCCTAAGATCAAATTAGATTTAACTAATAATATGAATAGTTCATATTAAATCCCTAGTAAACCCTAATTCACTAAAACAAATTATATTTGTTTAATACGAAAGCTTCATATTGAAATTTTATGAAACCCAAGGTTACTTCAATTACCAAAACTGGAATTGTTAGACAAACTCCAATATGAAAAGTTCAGCTTATACTTTAAGTTTTCTTATTAGAAAATATTCAAACACCCATTTTAAATTTTGATTTACCTTGTTGTCTGGTCTGGTTGAATTATGGCGTGCATGCTATTGTGGGGTTTGTGGAATAAGATGATTTTTGTACATTAGGAGTGGCATGATTGGTCTATTGCATCTAGAGAAGATGCATGTGGAAGCATTTTTGGCGTAGAGGCATGACAACACCTGCTGGTTGCAACCTGTGTTGATCAAGTACGACAGCCATGGTTGGAAGATAACTACGTGAAGAAGAAACACCTGAATGATAGGCAAGACCAGCAGCAGGCAGAGGAGCCATCTCGGGACAACAAAAGTGAGCTATAGATGCAACAAGCGCAAGTAGCATTGAGCTGCATCAATAGCAGCATCACAGGAGATGCCTCGGGATAATAAACGATGAAGAAGTTGTTTGTGACGTAAAACTAGAGGAGAAGAATGTCAGTTGTAGATGCAGGACAACAGTAGGAAGGGTGACTAATGTCGGCTGAATAGTGGTTACTAAGGTTTGTAACATATGGTGGCCAGGGTTTCCTCAATTGTGAAGAAGAGGGATGTTTGGACAAAAGTTTAAGATAGGTTGTGTTTGGTAACAAGAATAAGCTTATTATAGGATTAGAATAGAATTGTTTGGCAATAAGGATAAAGGTATCCTAGTCCTTGAATATGGAGTGTTTAGGTATTAGAATAATGTATTCTAAACCTAAATTTGGGCTTGTTTGGTTCTTGGATTAATTGTAATCATGTTTAAGAATAGCCTATAATCAAACATAATTTAAAAGGAGTTTAATCTAATTTAATAATCTAATGAGTTGGAATTATTAATTTAGATTATGAAGACTAATAACTAGAATAAAAAATCTTAATATTTTATGCATATAATTTGATTATGTGTGCATAAGTTGCATATTTGATTTATATGTTTAATATATATATATATATATATATATATTGGATGCATGTTAAATTGTATTTTTTTTATATTTATGATATTTTACATGCAATTTTGTGTTTGATAAGACTATTTAAAATTAAACTCCTCATTAAAATATTTACACATTGAGAATGTGAATGTTGCCTTCCATTATTTAAGTATAAAACCATAGTTCTGTTTATTGTAAGACTTATTGGGTGACTAAAGGCCCCTTTAACCTGAATATATTTTATCTTAAATTAATGGGTCCTACTTAACTAAATTCGAATGATTTGGATGAGTGACTCATAATCATATGAATTTAGAGGCCAAGTTAGCAATAATATATAAGATATGTTTTAGTAAGAGTTATCACCTAATGGATCGAAGAGTCACATGAGTTATGATTGATAGGCATGTTATCTACCTAATTTGAGTTTAGTTGGTTTGTTGAGTGACTCAAGGTCAACTAAATTTAAATGGGATCCTATCCTACTAGCAAGATTAAAATAATCTTTCTTAATAGTAATGAGAGCTATTATTTTAAATAAAATAGTAGGAGTAACCAAATATATGATTAAAGTCATGATCTTATTTGTTAGTCTGACATATATCCTATTACTTACTTTTATTACATTTATATCTTATTCTAATTGGAATATACTTTTTAGTATGGTTGATACTAAATTAGTGAACCAAATTTCTTAAACATAGGTTAAGTTTGGGAAGAGTTCTCAAAGTTTAATAGAAAAGTTATATGTTCATTACATAATTTTACTATTAATCCCTATTGAGGATTTGGTGTTAAAATTTCAGAGATATGTAAAAATCATATGGATAAAAAAATATAATGACATTTTAAGTGGACTAATATCTTATAAACTTTGATGACAACATGTAATATATATATGTCAATGATATGATAGCAACATGCAAGAGGTTTAATTCAATTTAGCCAACTAAAAACAAAAATATGGAGTACAATTGAAGGTATTTGTTATATTATCATATTTATCATTAGAAGAAAAATTATTATATGAATTTTCTTGATTATATGTGATATGATAAAAATTATATGTATTTCTAGTTCATGCTGATGAGTATTTGATGTTAAATTCATATTCAACATTACTATAATATTCAAAGCATAAAAAGGAATAAATTGTTAAATCAAGGTGGTTGATCCAAGTTTATACAAATAGTTTGTATATGTTGGATCAAAGGAGACTTACGGTTAACGTAAGTGGCAAGAATACAAAGTTAGATAGTCGAGACTATCTTTTATACCATGTTGGTTAAATCAACATAATGAGAATCACAAAGTTAAATACTAGTGTATATATATCCTTTTAATTATGAATCATATGTAAATGGTATGAAATTTGTTGAGTTAAAGAATAACCAAATCAATATTTGGTGAAAGAATGATGATCGTATTGAATTGTTAAATCTTATACATAAATTCATTAGAAGTAGTAATGAGTTTATATGATATAGTCATATGCATTAAATAAAATATTGATTTAAAATTTTGAATAGTTCAAATTGTTTAAATCTAAGTAGAAATTAAGCATTAAGAATGTTGAAGTACTTTAATGAGATTGATGTGGTGTGATATGAATCTTTTCTATTGTCTATAGGATATTCTCTAATGATTACCTCCATAACGAAACTCCATAAGAGTATGAATTTATGTAATGAGGAATATACAATATAAGATATTGTATAATGCAATATTTATTTTTTCTGTAACTATACATTAAATTACCTTCAGCAGTTCCAATTAAATCAATTAACATAATTTCATATAAGATATGGAATAGTAATACTTTGAAAAGTTAAAGGTAATGTTTTTGGGATATAATGCTTAGTTGAAATATATATTATCTAATAAGTTTAGAACTAAATTAGATAATAAAAGCTTATGAAATATCTAAAAGGTTGGATATAATCTTACAGACCCATTGACCAAATTATTTGTTTCAATCTATACTTATAGGAGAATGGTTCTTAAGATAGGTAATAAGAGTAAAATGAAATTTGAAAAGTTCAAATCTTATAACAGTACATTCAATTGGAACTAGTGTCTTCGTGTTTTTTGAAAACAAATAAAATTTTATTACCTCAAGCTAATCTTGAAAAATTACAATGATAAGAAAATCAAACTTAACTAAAAAAACTAAAAATTTTAGATCATGGATCCCAACCCATAATTAAAACACTTGCTTTATAAATTCTAGAGTATCTTCATTCTTTGGCTGACTTTAGATTGAGTATCATGTGTCATAAATAGTTCTTCGATCCCATTAATAGTTAAGTCTCCTAGGATTTAATTGTCCATCTCTATTCCTCTGTATAGACGTTTGTTCCTCTCCCTCCAAATTATGTATATGTTATAAGTGAAAGTAGTTTTGAGGATATTCCCATCTTTCTTAAGCGTGTTAAACACTCTTACGGCCCATTGTATTATGTTTTTCCATTCCATTTATAGACAAAATAGCTACATTGTGTTTTGAACTCGAAGCTGAATGGATTGGGATACTCTACACTGGAAAAATAGGTGAGGCAGTTTTCAATAACAATTTTGCACAGCAAGCTCCCGGGATCAAAGGTTTTAGTATTTCCAAACCATTTACTTCTTATTCTCAGCCTATTCTTAATGGCTATCCAATTGATAACTGGAGCTTTATAGGATAGAGTTTTCCTACATATAAGCTCATACTAAGGAACTTTAGGGTTGCAAGCTCTGAATATCTTATAGCATAAGGAGTTATTAAAATCTATAGAGCTATTGATCAGCCATATAAGCTTATCTTCTTCAATAGTTGGTTGCCTATTTGGTATACAATTCATTAGGTTATCAGCATATCTATAATTATAGGATTAGACTCTATCCTTTATTATGCTACTAACTTTAGCTTTCAATAGAATCCCAGTGGTCAATTGTAGCATCTCATTTCTACTATAGAGAAGACTTAAGTCATTCCAATTATCAAACCAAACCATGTTGATTCTTTATTGCGAATTTTTGCTTTATCCAAGGATAAATTTAGTCTTTCATACTAAGTAATTGCCTGAAGCTCACGAAATTTTCCCTATTTTCCTCCAACTGCCATAAGCTTTTATTTACTTTGACTATAGAGTTCCCCTATCCTTGAATAACATCCATACCCTCTTGGTTATCAATACCTTCTGTATAGTCATCAAAGGTACTAGACCTAGTCCACCCTCTTCCTTAGTGAGACATAACTTTTCCCATTTTACCTTTTCTCCTTTGGAGTTGCCTATCTTTCTAAGCCACAGATGTAACACCCTAATACCCCCTAAGAAGATATACAGATGCCACACATAGCATACCTAAAACATACCAAGACATTCCAGAAATTCCTTGAAAATAAGGCAACATACTTCATATTCATTACTTGTTGACATAAATAAACAGAATATATTATACACATTGTCTTTATCGAATACATATCTTAAGTAAAAATCCATCTTGTATTATAGTTATTACAAACCATTTATATGAAATATAAATAAGATTCATAACATTGGTTACAACTTAAAAACAACTCAAACAAAACATCTTTCAAATCATATCACGTCCTTCATTGGCCACTATGGTTGTCCCAACCTTAAGTCTTCTTATCAGAACCTACAGGGAGGCAAAAGCACCGTGCAAGCATATAGCTTAGTGGGGAATAACTAAATAAGATATAAAATGGCGATTGCTTCTAATTGTCGTCTAGCATTCACATGCCCTGAATCATGTCATATCACAAGCAATCTTTAATTGTTCAATTTGGTGAACAAACAAACTATTAATAGCATCAAAACATAATATAATTATATCAAATTAGGATGAAAGTATATTAGAACATAATATAAGTGTTTCATAATATAACATACTTACAGTAGAACAAAATATATAAGTTGTTGGATCGAAAAAAGAAAGCATGCCTTATTTGGAGAAACGGTAGATTTCACAACTTTTAAGAAATCATTTTGCAGCGGAAGCAACAAATCTAAATCAGCATGCCAATCCATACATGATATGGTATAAGGATAATAAAACCATGAACAAGATGAAGAGAATCACTGACTCCTTCGCTACAGCTTTAAATCCTCGCTGCGCTATCCTCTCCTTCTTCTTGTATCCAAACCCTTTGCCTTTGAATCTTTTCCTTTAGCAATCTATCTTCTTCCTTGTTGTTATATCCTCAAATAATTTGATTTACCTCTTGTCCTTCAAGGACAACTAGTTTAACAAAATCCTTTGGTGGGAAAGGAGAAGAAATATTTGGAGGAGATTTTCTTAGAAGA
>JAOSBM010139823.1:0-15079 GCA_027568955.1 Erythroxylum tenue | reverse complement strand
TTATGCTTTTGTAATTTTTATTAGAATTTTTGGGAATTCAAGGCTTTAGCCGCATTTCAAGTATCTTTTGTATTTTGGATGTTGTATTATGGTTTGAAATGCCATTAAAGCTTTGTAAAAATCTTACACGGGTTATTGATGAAATTTACATTCAGATTTTCAAAGAATGCATGTAATTTAGGTATGAGTTCTTTCATTTTGAGACTGATGTGGGTGGATAGTTGAGAGAGTTAAGTTTTATTTAAAGTTTCTGTTTAAAGTGGGGCGCTCCGCGACCAGGGCCTTTGCTCGTAGCGACGAGGGTAGAGCCGCAGGTTCGTCGCGACGAACATTTAAACACACGTCGCGACGTAGGCCCTCACCCATGCACGTCACGACGAGATCCTAGACGTCGCGACGTTGCCGGCTTCTATTTCCGTGAGCTGTTTCTTCAAAGTTTGCATTTCCAAGTCCTTCTTTCACACTCAGGTTTCAGGGTTTCGCGTCCGATGTTGGGCTCCGGAAACGGGGTCCAACAGAGGTTCTTCTTAATAGCCAAAAGTATAGACTTATAGGAAAAAGTTACAAATGTTTCCTTTATTCCAACAAAAATTATAGATAACAAAAGGTACCTAAATTAAAGGACGAATAGAAACCTCAAGATACAAGATTAATTTGCTTGAATAGTAGGGCCATACACATTTATTTTTGTATATTAGGAAGAAATGAATTTAATAAGGTCTGTGAAACAACTTATGAAATTAGGCGCACATGAAAAGTCACACATGAGGGAACCAATTAAGTAATAGAGAGCGAAGTAAGCATGCCAATGCATTAATATGAATTGTTTCAAATGAAGCATGATTAAAGCATATCAAGCATGTATACTAAATTTATTGATAATATTAATACTTTCAAAGGTTTTGGAATGACCAATACTAATGATAAAATGGTAAGAAATTCGCTTGGGTCACTTTGATAAAATCTTATCTTGATATATTATTTGATATTATCTCCTTGTTTTAGATTTATTTTGGTGTTTAAATATGAAAATTAATGTTTGTTTTGTTTTAAGAGATAAAACGTAAAGATTGCATCAAATTGGGACATTATTGATGATAATCATGTTAGAGCAGTGCTCTAAAGGCAATCATCTTTAGCACTTTTGTACAAACTTGTTTTGATTAATAAAGCGAAAGACAATTTTCATTAATTTGATGTTCATTTATTTATGAATTGATGTCAATCTTAAATCGAATTAATGAAGTCCATGATACAAAACATAGCATGAAGAAAATCATGATGAGATCATGATAATGAGATTCCTATCATGTGCAGTATGTTAGTATCTAAATTATCCCTAGTCATAGGATTAATGAGATATGACATTGTTAATCCGGATAGACTAACACATGTTATACTCCTTGATTTGATTAAGCAGTGGATCCCATAAACTGTAAGCATGCGATGTTAAGAGTTAACATGTGGATGCTTACTAAGAGTAGTAAGTACATCGGATTAATCTATCAAATGTCAGTGATTAATCTCATCATAGCAATGGTGCAAATATCCTTAGACTTGAGGTACTTAACAATATCTTGGATATTGATCCTGTGCTTTGGCACCATTCCTTGTTGCCTTAAGATGAAGTCGCTCATAGGGTGGTGACTGGGTACAACTATTAGTATTCAAAGGTAATTGGGTAGTTAATAAAGGATTTACCACTTCTGATAGAAGGAGATGATACCTACGAACTCTTTTCGAGGTCATTACTCGGAGTCTCTGGCCAGAGCAGTTATGCATCATAAAGAGAGTCTTTAATGACACATTGAGTAATGAGATCCCCAGGATAAGAACTAACATCACTTGGACTAGATGTGACATAGTCAGTCTGGTAAGAGTTGACACATAGCCTATACTTCGAACCAAGTAGGGTATAGGATGGTGAAGGGACGAATTACACGGTAATTGTCTATGGAAAGATTTATAAGTCGAATAATTAACTATCGAAGAGTTCGAGTGTTAATTCAATTATGTTCCGGTAAATTGGCATCATGAAACCCTTCATGATTTGCTTGGATTAAGAGTTAATTCAAGTTGCATGAAACCATTCATGATATGCTCATATTAAGAGTTAATTTAAGTGCCCAAAATAACTGGGAACTTAAAGGTCACATGTATAAAAGATCAGATGAAATACAAACTATGCATGGATGTCATTTTAACCACCTTATGATAGGTCGTACATAAGTGAGTTCTTCACTTATGTACACACAAAATGAAGCCAAAAACACACACAATTGAGAGTCAAAGGGTCTAGAAGAGTTATAGAGGTTGAGAGGAATGATCTTGAGGATTGTTCATGCATTTTTATACAATTGTTACATGAGGTTAATTGCATGTAACTTGTTTATAATCTAACTCTCAATTGAGCATCTACTTGAATTCATCTTGTTTGGTACTCTAACCATCCTTACACACTGATTTTTCTTCATCTTTGCGTGTTCTTCACTAGCTGTTGAAGGTGTTTGGAGTTTGCTACAACCCAAACAAGTATAAGATTCAAGAAAGGAGGAGCATTTACAAGGTACATATGCTATAATTTCATGTTCTTACATTATATTTTATACATGCACATAGATTCTGGATTTTCTGGGGATGTTGTGGTGTGGGAATTTTGATTCCAATGCTTCCACTGCATAGCCACGCATGAGATGCATGGATCCATGGCTCCTTAACAAATCACAAATTTTGGACGAAGAGAAGAGATTGATGCAGTGGATAAGGCTGGTCATTTGAAGAGTTCGAGTTTAACTGGGAAACTTCTTTCTATCCTTATCACTTAGGAATTTGAATTTGAATTTAGATAGACATCTTTGCAAGGTAGAATTAGATTAGGATTAGATCAGGAAAATCCTATAAAAGGGATGTTTCTAACAATAGAAAGAACATTTCTCTTCTTACTTTTCTCTCAATTCTTTATCTTTCTTTTATTTTTATTATTGGGGCCAAAGTCATGTGTGGCTAAACTTAATTTTTCTGATTCAAGGGGATTTGATATTCTAGTTGTAACCTTGTAAGGTTTTGTGTTCTTAACTTTTATTCATGTTTTAATTCAAGTATTTCTTATTTTGAGTTCTTATATTTCATGAATGATTACTATTGATTAATCTAAAAATTTAATTTAATATTGATTATTTTATCGCTATTCATGAATTCAATGATCCATAATTGTCATGAAAGATCGGTACAAGTAGCAAATAGGTTATTTATGAAATTTCATATTCAGCAAATAGGTTATTTATGAAATTTCATATTCAACTTATGACAAACAAGAAAACTAAGTTGAATAATTGCAGCTATCTCGATTATTTAATTTAGGGTTTAGTCTTTTTCATTAAGCTTATTGCTATCTTTTATTTGATATGGAATGTTATCACACTCAATCAATGGATGGTAAGTTTTAGTTTGGATGCTAAGTTTGAACTAATTAATTTAGAAAATTTTGAGACTTATTGCAGCTATCCTAATATGTTTCGGACTAACTGCTTGAATTGTGAAAAATATTCTTTTTAGACCAATGATCACTATTACAATTAGATGAGAACTTTCCCTTGAATCAGAGCATATTCTTGAATTTATCCCTTTTATATTCGGTTGATTTAATTTGATTTCTTATTAATTTAATTAATCAGTTATTTAATCAAAAACACCCCATTTTATTTTATTAATTGAAATTAAGAAGCTAATGCTATTTCTCTTGGGATTTGACTTGATTCCATGACTATTATAAGAAGTTAGAGAATTGGAATTATTTTGAAAGCTTTAACAACCCAATCAAAATTTGGAGTTGTTGTGGGGATTATTTTAGTTTCTTATTTTCTTTGCATTTTTATTTTATAGTTACTACTAATCTCTTGTCTTGTATGACTCATGCTTCTTAGACAGTTAAATTACAATATAATCTAAAAATTGAGAAGAAAACGTGTCGTTTGAGAAAAGAGACTAAGCAAGAAAGCGGTTACTCTCCTTTATACGTGAAAGTTGACATAGATCTAACAATTGGTAAAGCCTCTAATTCTTAAGAAGCAAAAGAAAAGATGGCAAATCTCAACCTTAGAATGTTGAGGGAGTTAGTGACATCGAATTTGAATCAATAACCCTTATACATACAATTTCCAAATGTTGAGGTAGATTTCAAATTGAAATTTCATTTGATTCATTTACTGTTTATTTTTTGTGGTCTTGCAAGTGAAAATCCATATAAATACCTGAAGGAATTTCTTGTTGGCTGCTTTGGAATGAATCCATAAGTGGTGACAAAAGAACACATTAATCTCATGGCCTTTTCATTCTCATTAAAAGATAAGGCAAATGATTGGCTATACTATCTCCCACGTGGAATGAGATGAAAAGAATGTTTCTAGAGAAGTTATTTCCTGCATCAAGAGCAGTGAATATCAAAAAGGAGATATGTGAGATAAGACAAATTACTAAAGAAACATTATATGAATGGTTAAAGAGCAAAATAACCCCTAATGTTTAGACTAATGTCTGAATTGGACCCTAACGTTTCAAGGTGTTCAAATAAACCTTAACGTTTACAAAATGTTCAAAATAAACCCTAACGTTTTGAAAATGTTCAAAATGAACCCTGATTGGATGGAACCACTAACGGTGTTAACCTTTCTTTAGTCAACTGGTGATGCGACAACTTTTTTACCGATATGAATTTTTTTAAAAATAAAGTGGGACCCACCAGTAATGATATGGAATTTTTAAAAATAAAATTGGGTCCCACTATATGTTAAACTCTACATTTTGAATATGGTGGGTTTAAATGTAAGGAGGACTGATGAGTTATAAAACAAAATGCACTCGGACCCCAACCGCAAGCATACAGGTTATTATAGTACGGTTATCGTTCTCACGAGGATTTATACTAAGCACCAATCAATTCTTTCCAAAGTGTTTAAATTAATAATAAGAAGATTTAGAAATTAAAAGGGATAAAAATAAATCAATTACGTTTAAACTTTCAGGACGAAACTAAATCTTTAAGAAGAGGAATTGCTTTCACGAATTCACAAGAATAAAGTTCCAAAAATTGTTATCAACTCTTGCTAAAGTAAATATAAATCCTATTATTCTGTTACCCTAAGTTTCTTTAGAAGTAATTCTTCTCTCTCAAGTTTGAATTACCTACTCTGTTTTATCATAATGCAAATTTATCAATTCAGATATAAATAAAACAGAGATAAACTGCATAACCTTTTAGAAATAAAACTTAGACACTAATCTCTTAGCATGCAAGTTGTATTTGTATGATTTTAAAGAACTCAACTCTTGTTAAGGTCAAATAAGAACTATTCATAAGAACAACAAACCATACATAGCATAAGTTTAGAAAACAAGATTCACCCTAGATGGTGAAACAAACTTTGAAATAAGGAAACTAGAAAACACACATCATAAGCAAACTGAAAATAAACTGAAAATATAAAAAATGTTCTTATGCTCTGGACTACAAGCTTCACAAAGCTCCTATTTCCTCTTCCTCGCTCTTCCTTCTTTTACCCCCACTTCTCTTCGTGCCTTTCTCCCTCTTTTTATACTTCTCCTCATTGGGAAAGGAATTCATTAATTTCCTCATGACTCTCCACCTCCAATGGATCGTAACAGCTCCTCCCCACATTCTTACACGTTGTAGACTTCTTCTAACAGCCCACCATTCATTTAAAAACTTGATGAAATGACGGGAGTACCCTTGAAGTTAGGGAAGTGCAATCCTACCACGACCCTCGCGATCGCACCAGTGTACAAATAGCCTAGCTCCTAGCCAAAAATCCTGAGTGTGATCGGACCAGACACTCTCATGATCACACCAGTGTGATGTTGTTCTTCCTTAAATCCACAGCTTCGGTTGCGCTCACACCATTATTCCTCACGATCGCACTAGACACCTCTTTCCTTATTTCTTTCACCAACTTTTGTCATCTTGCTTCCCTGTCTCTTCACACTTAACAAAACATCAAAGTTGCCCAAAAACTAAACTAAACTACTAAACCAAGAACTAAAAGTACCAAAAACATATCTAAAAAGATTAACACTCAACAAGTAAATAAACTCACATCAATACTCACCACTATACTTGTGCTTGTCCCCAAGCAAACAGTACGACAAAAGAAAATAAAACAAAAGCAATGACCCAAATAGCTTGATACCAAAGAATCTTTTCCCAACTTGACATGATTGTTAACATCCTACCAACCCCTGAATTACCAAGAACACAGATGAAGCTGCCGTAATTAGCACCAATAACTTCATTATTAGAATAAATTCTCTTTTAAGCATTTGTGTATTGTTAACAACTTGTTGTTAAAACTGTGCAATGAGGATGAAGAAACCTTATTTCCATCACAACTTAAGAACCTTGCTTGAGATGAAAAGTTTTTCAATTAAATGCAAATGAGGAGCATACTCAAATACACAAAACCTACTTCACTGTCATCATCAAGTGGCTACTAGCACTGCTCATGTGTCCAAGGCCAATTTCGGGTACCCTCAGCACAGTGGAGCAAAAATTTGGAGGTTTTTTCTGATTCCTCCTTATCATTTATACAATTTTTCTTATCCTCTAGTTAAAATTTCAAGTAAATAACAATAGTCATAATTATTAAGCAAAGAACTTAATACAAATAATTCTGCTAAAAGTACCAAAGCTATTCCAGTATGCGCACTATCCTCAAATGATCATTAGTTGCGTTTATGAATTTTTAATAACTAAAAGGGCACGTAGGATGTTAAAAATCTGTCAAGCTAAGTTAAAGAATCCTGGCATGTTACTACCTGAGTCATAAACACATAACACAAAAAATAACAATAAAATGGAAAACATTACAAACAACCAATGTACAAGTACATAAAAGAAAATTAAGTAGGGCTTTTAGGGAACAGGAGAACCTGGTGGTGAAGGTGTAGGTGATGGTACCTCCACATTAGACGCAACGAAGAATTTCTTCAATTTCTTTGCTTGGTACCGTTGCTGCCTTTGAATATCCGCTATTGTTGTTTCAATTGTTGCTAACCTGTTGCTATTTGATGCGGTAGCATCTTCCCAGCGTTTGAGCACCTCCAGAACTGTAGCAGGACCAGCAACAGGAATTGCAGGTTGTGCTTCTTCTTGTTGTGGGTTGCTGCTTTCTTCTTCTTCTTCGCTAGAGACTGACTCCCTTGTTCCTCTATGTTTGACAGCTGCTCTCTCATGATAAGACCGTAAACTGCATCCTATGAAGCTCATCAGGCTACAGATATGCATGTATCTTTGGTCAAAAACTTCTGTCGTAATGCATTTTAGTGTTGTGAGGTCAAGGTCCATTGATTGAGCTAATGCGGTCAATATATACCCCAATCCCAATTTAGTGCTTGATGTTCGTTCCATCTACACAAACCCCTTCAACAAGTGAAAGGAGGTACAATAAGGTGTGTTATTAAAAGTGCACCACAAGGCATATAACTCTTGGCTTGAGACCTTATTACTCTTCACCCAACTAAAAGCTGATATCGCCATGAATTTGTGTAGAATAATCAACGAAGCATCCCGAATAAGCAAATTTTAGGTGTTATGAATAGAATAGGCCGATGAACCCTGCGTAACTATTTGCCATAAATCCCCCGAGTAAAATTCGCCAGTTGGTTTAATCGAACCCCTTTGTGACAGCCCAAGTAAATGTTCTAACATCAAGGAATCCATCTCCCACTTTTGTCCACACAGCCTAAACCTCAATTTTGTAGATTTATCCTCTTCCACCACCAATGTAGTGTAACATTCGTGTACCAGCTACTCATAGATCTCCCATTCTCCCATTATTAAATGCTGCCATCCCAATTGCTCAGCCATAGCTAAAAGATTATCCTTCAGATCTGGCTATGTCACCATCTCCCAATCAAAGTACCTTGGTACAATGATTCTTTTCGCTTTCCCCTTTAGGTACTTCTTTCCTCCTCATGCTAGAAGATTGGAAAAGGGGTAGAATATTGTGCTAAAAGATCCGACATTAACTATCGAACGACCTTAGCCTTCCCTTTAGACTTGATTGCTGCCATCTTCCTCCTTGACATTCTCTTCAATGGGTGATTTGTGTGAAGGATATTTTGAAGGGGTGGTTCTCTCTCTTCTTCTTGATTCTCAAATAAGAAATTTTGGAAGCTAGGATTTTGAGATATGAATATCACAAGAAAACTCCCAAAATGTTGTTTAAATAGCCAAAGGAAACGAAAAAGGAAGTAAAGACAGAAAAATTTCTTTAGGAAACTGAGAAAAAATTGAATTTTGAACATTACCTAACGTGGTGCGATCGCACCAGTGACTTCACTTGTAAAATAGTGCAATCGCACCATTTTTATTTCCTACAAACAACTTCTTAAACAAACAAACAAACAAACATTTTTATTTAAACCTACACACACACATGCTAATTTTAAGGTCTTTTAGCATGACTGAAACCTTTCTTTCAAGGATTAACTTGAAAAGCCATTACCTCCTTAGGTTTATGGATAACACCTCCAAGATAAAGCTTACATCTTTGCCCGTTCACCTTGAACTTCTCACCGCGTGCATTGTCAAGTTCCAAAACTCCATTCCCATAAACAGTGGTGACTTTGAAAGGCCCACTCCATCTTGAACGTAGCTTGCCTGGAAATAACCTTAACTGAGAGTTATATAATAAGACAAAATCACCTTCCATGAAGTGCTTATCTTTAATGTACTTGTCGTGCCATCTCTTGGTTTGCTCTTTGAATAAATTGGCATTCTTATAAAAACGTAACTCCTCTAACTCTTGAAACTGCAGCAATCTCTTAGTCCCCGCCACTTTGCTATCCATATTAAGAGTTTTGGTAGCCCAGTACGCTTTGTGTTGAAGTTCCACAGGCAAATGACATGCCTTACCATAAACAAGTCTGTATGGAGTTGTTCCAATAGGTGTCTTCTTGAAAGCTATTCGATATGCCCACAAGGCATCATCAAGCTTCATAGCCCAATCTTTCCTTGCTCTGTTCACCATTTTCTCCAAAATCCTTTTGAGCTCCCTATTGATAACTTCCACCTGCCTACTTGTTTGCGGATGATAGGGTGTTGCCACCCTATGTTGCACACCATATCATTTAAACAGAAGTTCATGCCTTGAGTTACAGAAATGAGAACTACCATCACTGATTAAAACATGTGGAACTCCAAATCGCACGAACAGCCCTTTCAAGAACTTTGTTACGGCCCTTCCATCATTACTTGAGCTAACACTGGCTTCTGCCCATTTGGAGACATAGTCTACTCCCATCAATATGTATTTGTTTCCATAAAATGCAGGAAACGGTCCAATGAAATCGATGCCCCATACATCGAATATCTCATCCTCCAATAGACTTGATTGTGGCATCTCGTCTCTTATCGAAATGTTGCCCGTTCGCTGACATCTATCACATCTTCGTACAAACTCCCTCTCATCTTGGTTCAAAGTTGGCCAATAAAATCTACATTCCAAGATTCTACTCGAAGTTCTATTGGCCCCATAATGCCCTGCAAAAAGCGAATCATGATAATGGGTTAGCACAGAAAGCATCTTACTTTCTGGAACACATCTCCGAATTAATCCATCAGCACATATTCGGAATAGATACGGTTCTTCCCAATGGTAATGCTTACTTTCTACAAAGAATTTCTTCCGTTGTTGATAAGACAAGTCGAAAGGGACGATACCACTCATAACATAATTTACTATGTTGGCATACCATGGGGTTTCCAACTGTTAAATAAGGAAAATCTGCTCATCTGGAAATTCTTCTCGAATTGGTTTATTGTCCATTTTATTCTCTTATTTGATTCGAGATAAGTGATCCCCACCACATTTTCAGCTCCCTTTTTATCCTTCATTTCAATGTCGAATTCCTGCAATAACAACACCCAACAAATTAATCTTAGCTTTGTATCTTTCTTATTAAACAAATACCTCAATGCTGTATGATCCTAAAAGATTATTTCTTTTGCTCTAAGGAGGTATGATCTAAATTTCTCACATGGAAAAACCACTGCCAAAAGCTCCTTTTTGGTTGTTGTGTAATTCAATTGAGCTCCCGATAACGTTTTACTTGCATAATAGACTGCGTGCAATTTCCTATCCTTTTGCTGTCCTACACAACCTACAGCATGGTCGCTTGCATCACAGATCACCTCGAATGGTAATGACCAATCGGGTGTTGCTAACACTGGTGCTAAAGTAAGAGCCGCCTTAAGTGTTTCAAAAGCCTACACACACTCAACATTAAAATCAAATGGCTCATCTTTCACAAGAAAATTTGTTAGAGGTCAAACAATTATGGAAAAATCTTGAATAAATCTTCTATAAAACCTGGCATTTCCCAAGAATGAATGAACTCCTTTCACATTCGTAGGAGGTGGTAACTTTTCTATCACTTCAATCTTAGCCCTGTCAACTTCAATTTCTTTGATGGAAATTTTATGCTCGAGCACTATGCCCTCATCTACCATAAAATGACATTTCTCCCAGTTGAGAACTAAATTTGACTGCTCACATCGTGCAAGTACCTTCCCTAAATTCTGCAAACATGCATCAAATGAATCACTGAAAACTAAAAAATCATCCATAAATATTTCCATGAAGTCCTCCGCTAAATCAGCAAAAATTGTCGTCATGCACCGCTAAAACGTAGCTGGAGCGTTACACAAACCAAAAGGCATTCTTCTATATGCAAACGTTCCATAGGGTCATGTGAATGTGGTCTTCTCTTAATACTGTGGATAGATAAAAATTTGATTATAACCCGAATATCCATCCAAGAAACAATAAAACGCATAACCTGATACTTTCTCCACCATTTGATCAACAAATGGTAACGGAAAATGATCTTTTCGTGTAACAGAGTTCAGCTTCCTGAAGTCAATGCACACTCTCCACACATAACTGTTCTGGTAGGAATAACCTCACCTTTCTCATTTTCAACGACGATCATACCTCTTTTTTTCGGCACACACTGAATCTGACTTACCCACTTACTATCTGAAATAGGATAGATAATGCCCACATCAAGTAATTTGATGACCTCTTTCTTTCCGACTTCCTCCATGTTTGGATTTAATCTTCTCTATCATTCCCTCATAGACTTGCTTCCTTCCTCTAAGTAAATTCTATGCATCACTACGTCAGGGCTAATTCCTCTTATATCAGAAATCTGCCACCCCACAACTCTAACATACTTCCCTACCAACACCACCAACCGTTGATCCTGCTCATTTGCCAAATTGTTAGAAACAATAATAGGTAGGGTTTTCCCTTCTCCTAGAAATGCATACCTCAAATGTCTCGGCAATGGTTTCAACTCTAGGACCGGTGGACGCATAACGGATGGTAAAGCTGGATTTGTTTCTCGCAACAACTTCTCTATTCTTTCTTTTACACCCTGACCTTCACAAATAACCTCTACATCCGGATCAAAGGAAACTTTTTTCTCCTTGCTTTCTGCCACACTCAACACACAGTCATCTACAACGTCTACCTTCATACAATCTTCGTTATCCATTGGGTGCTTCATGGCCAACCTCATACAAAACTCAACTTGCTCCTCACCAATGCGCAATATGAGTTTCCCTCCGTAGACATCTACTAAAGCTTTTCCTGTGTAGAGGAATGAACGGCCCAAAATCAATGGGCATTCTGAATCAGCCTCAAAATCCAACACCATGAAATCCACTAGAATTATAAACTTGTCCACTTTCACGAGCACACCTTCCAAAATCCCAAACGGCCTCTTGATTGATTGATCTACTAGTTGCAGCACCTTAGATGTCGACTTAACCTCTCCATGACCTAATTTCTGAAAAACTGAATGGGGCATCAAGTTTATACTTGCACCCAAATCATACAAATATTTGTTAAATTATATATCACTAACTACATAAGGAATTGTGAAACTTCCAGGATCTTGTAGTTTTGAAGGAATAACGTTTGACATAATTAAGCTACATTTTTTTAGAAGTTGCACAGTTTCGTTATCAATAAAAGATCTCTTTTGAGTTAGGATATCTTTCAAAAATTTAGCATACTTGGGCATATGTTCCAATGCCTCCACAAAAGAAAGATTAATCTGCAAATTTTTTTAACTTTTTAAGAAATGAGGAAAACTGACTATCATACTGTTGTTTCTTAAGCTGACTATCATACTGTTGTTTCTTAAGTCGTTGAGGAAAAGGGACAGGTGGTACATACTTACTTGCTTCGGCCTGCTTGTTTTTACCTATTTCATGGCATTCACGATCGCAGCTTTCCTTGTCGCGAGCGCACTCGAGACTTGATTTTTCCTGCTCTGACTCAACTCCCAGGGTGCAATTGCACCCTGCTTCCTCGTGATCACTACCGAGTCTTTGTAACTTGCTCGATTTTCCATCAACGGGCTCATGATTGTACCCTTCTTCTGTCTGCTCGTTTGCTTTATTCTTTACTTAATTTTCCAGTTCCTCACCACTCCTCAACTGTATAACTTTTAAAGACTCCTTTGGATTTGGTTCTATGGTACTCGGGAAACCTCCAAGGTTCCGTTGAGCAAGAGTAGTTGTCAATTGTCCCATTTGGACCTCCAAATTGTGAATTGACGAAGAGTGATTCTATTTGATCAACCTTCACTTCTAGCTTCTCCTGTGATTCATCTTATTGATTCAACTTAATTCCAATCATCTCCATAAATTTCTCCATCTTAGCCTCGAATGGATTCCTAGGTTGAAGCTGTCTTTGATCTCCCACTATATTGTTTTTGTTACTCCATGAAAAGTTGGGATGATTCTGCCATCCAAAGTTGTACGTGTTTGAAAATGGGTTGTTTCCTGGACAGTTATTCCCCACAAATTTGTCCTGCTCAACTGTAACAACTACTGGACACTCATAAATGAAGTGCCCCTGCTGATTTCATAATTCACATGCACTTTGAACTACTGCTATTGATGAACCTGAAGTGAAGCTGCTAATCTATTTCGCAAGATTCACAACTTCAGCCTGTAAAGCAAACACTGGATCGAGAGACAAAACCCCCTTATGCTCTTTTATCATCGATCGAGATCTATCTGATGCCCATAATGCATTAGTAGCTGCTATTTCTTCCAATAGATCATATGCCACATCAATTGTCTTCTTCATTAAAGATCCCCTTGCAGCTGCATCAATTGTACCACGAGTAGTGGTGTCAACTCCATTGTAAAAAGTTTGCAGCAGTAATTCCAGAGGTAAATTGTGATGAGGACAACTTTGTTGTAACTCTTTAAACCTTTCCCAAGCTTCATATAAAGATTCACCATCTTGCTGCTGGAAATTGGTGATTTCCTTATTGATCTTTGATGTTTTGGTTGAAGGGAAATATTTGGAAAAAAATGCTTGAGCTAACCTGGTCCATGTAGTAATGGACCCTGATGGAAGAGAATTGAGCCACACCTTAGCTTTATCTTTCATAGGAAATGGAAACAACCGTAATCGAATCACGTCATCTGTTACTCCATTGTACTTGAAAGTGTCACAAATTTCCAGGAAATTTGTGATATGGGTATTTGAATCTTCATTTGCCAACCCATAAAATTTCAATGTCCCTTGTAACATCTGCAACAAAGCTGGTTTGATCTCGAATTGTTCGTTGTCACAGCAGATCTTGTCACACTTTGTTGATTTAGCCAAAATCCAGGCCTAACCACATCCATCAATGTTCTTTGTTCCTCTGCCATGATATTCTCTGGTAGTACAGCTTCAGTCCCACGTGTGTTCTCAGCAGCTTGACATAGAGCTGTTTGTTAAATTCAACCAAAGGCTTCGTCGAATTTCTCGATTTTCTCCCGAACATACACTTGCAAAGAAATTAAATACTTATATTAACCTGTCATTAAACTAAAAATGATGTTAGATAAATCCCCAGCAACGACACCAAAAACTTGATGAGTTATAAAATAACACGCATTCGGACCCCGACCGCAAGCGTACGGGTTATTGTAGTACAGTTATTATTCCCACGAGGATTTATACTAAGCACTAATCAATTCTTTCCAGATTGTTTAAATTAATAATAAGAAGATTTAGAAATTAAAAGGGATAAAAATAAATCAATTGCGTTTAAACTTTCAGGACGAAACTAAATCTTTAAGAAAAGGAATTGCTTTCACGAATTCACAAGATTAAAGTTCCAAAAATTGTTATCAAATCCTGCTAAAGTAAATCTGAATCCTATTATTCTGCTACCTCAAGTTTCTTTAGAAGTAATTCTTCTCTCTCAAGTTTGAATTACCAACTCTGTTTTATCATAATGCAAATTTCTCAATTCAAATAAAAATAAAAAAGAGATGAATTGCATAACCTTTGAGGAATAAAACTTATAAACTAATCTCTTAGAATGCAAGTTGTATTTGTATGATTTTAAAGAAGAACTCAACTCTTGTTATGGTCAAATAAGAATTATTCATAAGAACAGCAAACCATACATAGCAGAAGTTTAGAAAACAAGAATCACACTAGAGGGTGAAACAACCTTTGAAATAAGGAAACTAGAAAACACACATCATAAGCAAACTAAAAATAAACTGAAAATATTAAAACACTTGTTCTTATGCCCTAGATTACAAGCTTCACAGAGCTCCTATTCCTCTTCCTCGTTCTTCCTTCTTCTACCCCCACTTCTCTTCGTGCCTTTCTTCCTCTTTTTATACTTCTCCTCATTAGGAAATGATCGCGGCTTGTCGTTCGATCCTAAAATTGATCCTTAGAAACCGGTCAAAAATAATAAATACCAAGGACTGCAGTACAGGATGCAACCTCGGGTCGTCTCACTTAATCGGAACTTAATGAAATGGACCTAAGTTAGCCTATAGGTCATAAAACGCAAGTGAAATTAGCAAAGAAATGGGGGTTTATTTTGAAAATATTAATGAACTAAAATGCAATGCAGAAAACGTGTAAAAAGTGTTTTTGGATTTTTGGAACAGAAAATGAAAAGATTAAAACAAGTGATAAAATCCTCTTGAAAAAGAGCTTTGGCTATCATAGTTCAAAACTAATCT
>JAOSBM010139819.1:0-15080 GCA_027568955.1 Erythroxylum tenue | reverse complement strand
TTGAGTTGAGATTTGGGAGTTTGATGTTTTTAAATTGGTATTTGAATGGTTATGAAGTTGTATTACACTTGAAGGGTGAAAATGGGGTGTTTGGCCAGTCTATGTCCGTTTGACGGACATCCTCGGGTCAGCTACAGTAAATCACAATTTTGACTATTTTAGAGGCCGAATCTCGCTTTGTGGTCTTCATAAGAGTTATAGATCTCGATGTCTTCTTTTCAATGGACTAAAAAGAAAAGCCATCCAACATTTGTACAAAAAGGTATGGCATTCGCGCCAATACATGTTCAGCTGGAGTAAGGATGTAAACATGTTGGATTCTTTTGACCATAACGTCTTCATCCGACCTCCGAATTGAGTAATTCTTGAAGCATTGAATTTATAACATGTTTAGATACCTCTCCAAAACAATTGGTAGCTTTTAGTTTTGAATTCGAAGGGATTGATTCAAAGCAAGTGAGGGTTCGTTGAGATAACCCTACAATGGCACCCGCTTACGCTTTTAGGCTCCGAATCGGATAGTTGGGCTCCGGGAACGTGGTCCAATCACCTTGGTTGGGCTTCGGGAACGGGACCCAACACTTACTCCTACTGACCTTCTGGTATAAACATTGGTTCATTATATTCTCTTCAAAATCGAATGAAGTGATAACCTTATGAAATTTTAAATACCACTATTGGAAGGTTTGTTTTAATCCATATATGGATTTATTAAGCTTGCAGACTAAATGCTCACCATCAGTAAAGGAGAATCTCTCAGATTTTTTCATGTAAACCTCTTCCTCTAGTTCACCATTGAGGAGAGTCATTTTCACATCCATTTTGTTGTACCCGAAACGTTTCTCATGTTTTGCTTCGGTGTTTTGGTAGATTAGAGATTATGAAATGGGAAGAATTAAGGGAAAAGCTAAAAGTGAAATGAAAGCAAAAAATGAAGTTGAATATGTATAGTAAGTTGATGAAGGATATGTATATATGTGTATGTTCTGTTATTAATGTTCATGATTAATCATGGACTATAATTTCTTTATGGATGATATTTTTTTGAAATGAAGTTGCGGATGAGGAGTAAATGAAGTAGAAAAGGTGATCTTGGTATGAGTTGTGTTAAGGAAAGATTTTGAAACAAATGGGTAGTTGATCTGAAAATTGGTCACTGAGTATGCTTCAGTCTTTTAGCTACAACTTTTTTTCTAGTTATCCAAATGAGATGATTCTTAATTTGGATTAAACTAGAAACATATGGCTACATTTTTTATGAAGACATCGAATTTAAATTCTGTCTCTAAGTCTCAAAATTTGTCATGAAGTTGAGAAGTGGGTGCAGTACATTGGTGGAGGAATGTAAAGTTCATGTTCTGACTTCAGGGGAACAACTGGACTAATTTAGACTAAATTAGTCAAAGTTTCCTTCCGAAAAGTTGTAGCTTATCTTACTAGCTTTCCAACGGCACATGGTATGAAATGTTTGGGCATAGGAGTCAAAAGTCATGGTCCTTAAAAGGGAGATGCTTAGGAGTGTTAAAGTTGTATCGTCTGTAAAAGACACTTCGTCTAAGACTTTGCATCGTCTTAAATTGAATCCATTCATCTGTTGTTCCAAATTGGTCTGCTTGGTGGCATTCATCTGCTCCGCCTTCGTCTGTTCTGCATTCATCTGCCTTGTGGCATTCGTCTGCTTGGTGGCATTCGTCTACTCCGCCTTCGTCTGTTTCGCATTCGTCTGCCTTTTGGCATTCATCTGCTGGGTGGAATTCGTCTGCTTCGCCTTCGTCCATTCCACATTTGTCTGCTTTGTGGCATTCGTCTGCTCTGCCTTAACCTGTTCCTCATTCATCTGCCTTATAGCAGTCTGCTGTTCTGCATTCGTCTGTTGGGTGGCATTTGTCTGCTCCGCCTTCGTCTGTTCTGCATTCGTCTACCTTGTGACATTCGTCTGCTTTGTGGCATTCGTCTGCTTTGTAGCATTAGTCTGCCCTGCATTCGTCTGCTTCTCCGCATTCGTCTGCTTTTCCACATTTTTTTTATCTTTTTTGCATTCGTCTGCTTTTTCGCATTCGTTTTCTTTGTAATCACTCGTCTGCTTTCTGTTTTTCTATAGTTGACCCTCCATTTCTTCTGTGCATTGTTCTTCTTGAATCGTCTGGTCAAAGTGTTGACCTTCCAGATGATAGAATCAGTCTTTAAGGTCTTCATAAAATTTTAGATCTTTAAGTCCTCTTTCAAACCATGCAAAGAACACCTTAATCCGATATTTGTAGAAAAAGTTATGGCAATTTTCCCAATCCTGTATGGTCTGATGATGTCACATCATCTATAAGTGACGTCATATCTTCTGTTCCTATTTGGATCCTGCAGATGATCGAATTTGTCTTTAAGTCTCCATGAAAGTTTTAGGTCTTGAAGTCTTCTTTCAAACCATCAAAGAATGATCTTGATTCGACATCTATATTGAAAGTTATGCTAATTGACCCAAGATAGGTTCAATATGATTGAGGACCAAATCTTGTTTGATTCTTTTGGCCATAATTTTATTATTCGATCTTTAAATGAAGTGATTCTTGAACCCATAGATTCCTAACACATTTCTTTTTATGTCTCCATGAAAGTTATAGCTTTTGATGCTGTTTTGAAAAGGATTAATTGAATCAAGGTAAGGGTATTGATTGGAAGAGTATGAATTAGATGTTTTTTGAACATACTTCGGTATTTTGATGATTTCTGGAACGGTAGAGCCCCAAATGAGATGATTTCTGATTTGTGGGAAACTTGAGACATAAAATTGTAATTCTGTCCCTAAGACTTTCAAATTCTGGATGGAAGTTGGGAATAGTGTACTGTTTGAGTCTAATAACAGTCCGAAAGTGTTTGTGGTAATTGGAAGAAGAAGTGCTGTCTTGCTTTTAAATGAAGAAGAAAAACATGAATTGAGGGATAGAAGGAGAGGATAACGAAAATGAGAAAGAAAAAGGAAGAGAGTTTGGTGGTTTGAGAGAAAAGCAGAGAGTTGAGCTAGGGTTTAATTCTTCTTCGTCTTCAAAAAAGATTTTGAAGAAGCTCAGGAAGAGAAAAAGGTAGAGGAAGAAAAGAGCTTCCCTTTGAGCTAAAGATCACTTCATTTGGTGAAGAATGAAGGTGAGACCACTTTAAATCCTTTGAATTTTTGACAGGATTTTAGTTGATGGAGTTTAGAAAATGTCTGGGTTTAAGTATGCTACAATCAATTTTAGTGATTTTGCATTGTGGGACTTTCTATTGGATTCCTATTAAATGAGACTTGGTTTCTTTTAGGGAACCAAGAGAATCCTACCCAAAAGCAAAGCGAAAGACAACTTTGACTTGGATTTTGCAAGCAAATTAGGTGGGTGATATATTTATGATTATTATTTAAATGGGATTTTTTCCTTTGTGTGTGTATATGCTAGAATTGCTAAATTGTGAATTACTATAATATGTTTTATGTTATGCATTGAAAGATGTATGACATTTTGATATAATTGAATTGTGATTTTGATCATGTTATGCCTTGAAATATGTCATGGCATTTTTGTATAAAGGAAAGGTATGAAAGTATGATGAAATGATTTGAGCAGTTTATAAAATGATTTTGAGCATGATTATGTGCTTCTGTTTGGGCGAGAGTGGAACCATTTTGTTTGTCACATGCACTTTGACAAGAGCCTTCTCCTAGCTACCTGCTTGTGGCATATGCTCCGAAAGTGGACTCATTCGGTTCATGGGATAAACTTCGGTTTTTCCATTCTGTCTCCATGGAACCCTCGAGCCAATTGATTGTGCATTGCATAATCGAATTGCCAAGTATGATGCATAATTAAGTGTTATGTTTAATAGATGAATCTTCATGTTATGTTCTATGTGATGACATTCAAATTATGAAATTTTGAGCTTGAATTGCGGATGATAGAATTGCTAGATTAAATGGGATATATATATAAGTATATATATATATATAGGTATATTTACAAATATGTGTGTGTGCTTGAATTGTATGACTCGTTGCCAATGGCTATAAATATATATATGCCACTAAACTTCACAGCTCACCCCATTACCTTCCACTTCGCAGGTGAAGAGAAAGCAGAACAACATTGATCCTTGCAAAGTTTGGCAAACATCAAGAATAGAGATTTTTGTAATTAAGTTAGTTCAGAAATTTTTTTGATATTTAGAATCATATTAAGCATAAGAAATCAATTGTATCATATGTATTTTTTGTATTTTTTTGTATTAAGACAAAGGGGTGGTTTTTGAAATGTAAAGATATTATGAAATCAAACATTTTATACTGTAACGGGCCAAGTGATTACTGAAACTCTGATATGTTCAATAAGGTTAACATCTTTTGTGATTGAAATTGTTTTCAATAAATTGGGCCGTTTTGATTATCGATTTTTCCGCATATGCATTTATTATTAAAGAAAATTTGCATTGAGATTGATTCAGTTTATGGCTCCGAATGTTGGGCTCCGAAAGTGGGGTCCAGCATTGTTTGGTGTCAGAGCTTAGGCTTTTTCCTAGGCTTAGAAGGTATACTTTTACTAATTGGTAGGCTATGTGATGTATTGATGTATTGTCAATTGATATGTTGCATTAAGTGACGTGTCTTGTCAAAGGAGTAAAATGCCACCTCGTAAAAGAATGCGAGGAGTTTTGCAAAGATTTGCTGTATCTGAATCCTCACCATTAGAGAAGGGTACTGATGAGTATAAAATCCCAGTAATTGCAACCGCATGAGTCGCATGTATGAACTTCCGCTAAGAGTTTGGACTACTAGAAGCGATGAGAAGAATGGTGTTTTGTTAGAGTATAAGATAAGGAAACTTTGTGGATATTTGGAAATAAGAATTATGGCATAGTCTGATATGTTAGACATAGATTCAATATGTATGGGTATGTCGGCGAATAACGTAATGGAATTTCGTTATGGATATGTACTTAAATCGATATGGATGTGAAAAGGCTTTTATGAATTGACTGAGAAAGAAATAGAGACATAGGTGGAAATGACAAAATTTAAGGTGTACAAGTAAAGTGGAATGGAAAGGTTGACCTTGGAATTTAAAATGATTGTTTAATTGGTGTGCTAAGAGTTGTGATCCGGTATGAGATTGTGTTAGTGAATTTGATGTCAAAATTTTAAGATGGTTATGCATTTATAAGTTTAAATTGATTAAGAACGTATGTATGGAAAATGAAGCAAGTGATAGTGATATATGTATAAGTTCTTAAGGTTATGACGACCAGTTATTAGGAGCACGCATCTGATAATGTGGTTACATTGGTGAATAATGTGATTGAGTACATACGAGATCTATAATTGGATATGGTATAGGAGTAAATGGATATGCCTCTTATTTCATTGAGCTTTATTATAAAGAATATTTTGGTCATGTATAGTGTGACAAAAATTTGAAATTATTGAAATGTCATGAAAAGTTGAAATTGATCATAATGAGGTGTTAAGAATGGCCGAAACAACATTGATGAACATAGTTGATTGATAAAGATTATAGAAACGGTGTGGGTGATTGAAGTAAGAAGTCTTTTGAGATAGAGATGTTTTATCGAATCATATTGCGAGAATTAAATGTTCCATTTCGAGGAATGAATGACTATTAATAAATCAAAAGTAGATATTGGAATCCTATTCTTGACATAGACTTAGGCGTATGAGATAGAGTATGCTACTGAGAATGCATGTATTTTATTTGATGTAAAGTATCCAACCATGTGAGTGGATTCCTGAATTTGAGGAGACATTAATTGCTAATATGATGAGTATATAGGTCCACATTATATTCTGTATTAATACGTACGGGAGATAGAAATTTGACCTGATGAATATATTACAAACACAGGAAGTTAAGATTACAAATAAATTGAAATGTGTTGAGAAATTAGTATGAATGACCAGACAGTAGAATAAGTCAACATGAAATCAGAGGAAATCGGAGGAAATTGAGAAAATCATTTGAAGAATGAAGTCAATTGCGAAATTGAAAATAACGTGAGACAGTATTACCTCATGGAGAAATTAATTATTTAAGGAATTATGAGAACTAATCATGGCCATATGGAGCTTTGGAAATATTTGTTCGAGTTAACAAATGCCCCCCGATAGTACTACAATATTAAAGATTAAAGTGATCTAAGCAAAATTTGATGATATGTTAAATGTAATCGAAAAGTTGAGAAGAATAGTTTGAATACTTGAGGAAAAACATGTAAATCGTATGAGTAATGAAAGTAAAGAGAATTTTGAGGAATTATAACATCGATTTAATTATATCATTTGGAATTGGAGACTTTATAGCGTACAATGATGTTGTGTAAGAGTTTATAATAAAATCTAATGCTGCAACATGATAAAGTGATTTCATATGCAGGGAGATAGATAAACCTCATGAGATGATAAATTGATCTATGAATTTGGAACTTACTGCAATAGTGGTCGTTTGAAAGTTTGGAGACATTATAAATACAGAAACATTTTGAAATACACAGACCATTTAATTTGAGGTAAATATTGAGTTGAAAGGGTGGAATACGAGACTGAGACAATAGATAGAATTAATTAAAGGATTATGTTTGTACAAATGAGTACTACATTGGTAAAGCTAGTGTTGTAATCAAATGCATTGAATAGAAAATCTCATAGCAGTGTATCACAAATTTGGATATTAAGGTTATTAAATCTAGTGTAATAAAGAGTACAGACTGGAGTTGATCGGTTTCATATGAACAAAGCTCAAATTGAGTGTTCGAAAATTCTGAATCTTACTAAGAAATTGGAAATGAGTACGAATTTTGAGTTTGAATAGGGAGAATGATACCTTACGATTGAAATAAGAAGTATGTTTACTAATAAAGATGATTGAACAAAGAGACTGTTAGAGAAGCATAAATAACAACCTATTCATCCTAGTGGAATACGCTGAGATAGAGTTTGATGGCTAAGGAGGTGGAAGCAAAAGATGAAATGTTTCTGATAGTATCACCTTCTTAAGGTGTGTTTAGATTGAGTGAAAAATATGCCCAGGTTAGGATAAAGAATCAACTAAGCTTGAATTGTATTGGTCCATATAAAGATATTGAGAACTGGACCATTGACTTATGAGTTAGTATTACCAACAAAGATGTCTTAGATAAGTAATTTGATGTATGTGAGTATGTTAAGAAATATCAATATGATCTGGTATTGGTGTTAATAGTCATTTGGAAGAAATTTTTCTAGCAAAGAAGTTACTTGGGAGACTGAGGAAAACATAAGACCACATTACCTCCATTTGCTTGATCACATAGGTAAGAATTTCGAGGACGAAATTCTTTAAGGGGGGAGAATTGTTAGACCCCGAACGTTTCTCATGTTTTGCTTTGGTGTTTTGGTGGATTAGAGATTATGAAATGGCAAGAATTAAGGTGAAAGTTAGAAATGAAATGAAAGCAAAAATGAAGTTGAATATGTGTAGTAAGTTGATAAAGGATATGTATATATGTGTATGTTCTGTTATTAGTGTTCATGATTAATCATGGACTATAATTTCTTTATGGATGATATTGATTTGAAATGAAGTTGCGAATGAGGGGTAAATGAAGTAGATAAGGTGATCTTGGAATGAGTTGTGTTAAGGAAAGATTTTGAAACAAATTGGTAGTTGATCTGGAAAATTTTCGCTGAGTATGCTTCAGTCTTTTAGCCACAACTTTTTCTCTAGTTATTCAAACAAGATGATTCTTAATTTGGATTAACCTAGAAGCATATGGCTACATTTCTTATGAAGACATCGAATTTTAATTCTGTCTAAGAATCTCAAAATTTGTCATGAAGTTGAGAATTGGGTGCAGTACATTGGTGGAGGAATGTAAAGTTTATGTTCTGACTTCAGGGGAAAAACTAGACCAATTTAGACTAAATTAGTCAAATTTTCCTTCTGGAAAGTTGTAGATTATCTTACTAGCTTTCCAGCGGTACGTAGTATGAAATGTTTGGGCATATGAGTCAAAAGTCATGGCCCTTTGAAGGGAGATGCTTAGAAGTGTTAAAGTTGTATCGTCTGTAAGTGATGCTTCGTCTGTGATGACATCATGTCGGATGATGTCATTTCGTCTAAGACTTTGCATCGTCTTAAGTTGATTCCATTCTTCTATTGTTCTGCATTCATCTGCTTGGTGGCATTCATCTGTTCCGCATTCATCCTCCTTATGACATTCGTTTGCTTCTCTGCATTCGCCTGCTTGGTGACATTGGTCTACTCTGCCTTCGTCTATTCCGCATTCATCTGTTGTTCTGCATTCTTTTTCTTTGTAGCCTTTGTCTGCTTCGCTTTCGTCCGTTCCACATTCGTCCGCCTTGTGGCATTCGTCTGCTTCTCCGCATTCATCTGCTTAGTGGCATTCGTCTAGTCCTCCTTCATCTGCCTTGTGGTAGTCTGCTGTTCCGCATTCGTTTGTTGGGTGGCATTCGTCTGCTCCGCCTTCGTCTGTTCCGCATTCATGTGCCTTGTGGCATTCATCCGCTGTTACCCATTCGTCTACTTTGTGGAATTCGTCTGCTTTGTAGCATTAGTCTGCTCTGCATTTGTCTGCTTTATAGCATTCGTCTGCTTCTCCGCATTCGTCTGCCTTTCCGCGTTTGTCATGTTCTCAGCATTCGTTTGCTTCTCCGCATTCGTCAGATTTTCCACATTTGTCAACTTTTTCGCATTCGTTTTCTCCACATTTGTCTGCTTTTCCACATTCTTCTGCTTTGTAATCACTCGTCTGCTTTCTGTTTTCTGTTTTCTCTATAGTTGATCCTCCGCTTCTTCTATGCATTGTCTTTATTGAATTGTCTGGTCAAAGTGTTGACCTTCATGATGATAGAATCTGCCTTCAAGGTCTTCATAAAAGTTGTAGATCTTGAAGTCCTATTTCAAACCATGCAAAGAACACCTTAATCTGATATCTGTAGCGAAACTTCTGTCAATTTTCCCAATCTTGTATCGTCTGATGATGTCACATCATCTATAAGTGATGTCATATCGTCTGTTCCTATTTAGACCCTGTAGATGATCGAATTTGTCTTTGAGGTTTTCATAAAAGTTTTAGGCCTTGAAGTCTTCTTTCAAACCATCAAAGAATGATCTTGATACGACATCTATATTGAACGTTATGGTAATTTTCCTAAGACAGGTTCAATATGATTGAGGACCAAATCTTATTTGATTCTTTCAGCCATAATTTTGTTATCCGACCTCCGAATGAAGCGATTCTTGAACCCATAGCTTCCTAACACATTTCTTTTTATGTCTCCATAAAAGTTATAGCTTTTGATGCTGTTTTGAAAAGGATTGATTGAATCAAGGTAAGGGTATTGATTGGAAGAGTATGAATTGGATGTTTTCTGAACATACTTCAGTATTTTGATGATTTATGGATCGGTAGAGCCCAAAATGAGATGATTTCTGATTTGTGGGAAACTAGAGACATAAAATATTAATTCAGTCCCTAAGACTTTCAAATTCTGAATGGAAGTTAGGAATAGTGTACTGTTTCAGTCTAATAACAGTCTGAAAGTGTTTGTGGTAATACTTCAGATTTTTGAACCAAATTAAATGATTTTGGTGTCATTAGAAACTTAAGACAAGGGGAACTTTTTCTGAATTTAAGTGTTAAGGTTATAGAAATGTTCAAGGGTACTTTTGGCAATACACTTAAGCATAAAAGACATAAGGCATAAATGGAAGGGCAAATGGGACATTTCTCAATCATTAAGGGCATAATTGGAAGAAGAAGTGTTGTCTTGCTTTTAAATGAGGAAAAAACACGTGAATTGAGGGGTAGAAGGAGAGGATAATGAAAATGAGAAAGAAAGAGGGAGAGAGTTTGTTGGTTTGAGAGCAAAGAAGAGAGTTGAGCTAGGGTTTAATTCTTCTTAGTCTTCAAGAAAGATTTTGAAGTAGCGCAGGAAGAGAAAAAGGTAGAAGAAGAAAAGAGCATCCCTTTGAGCCAAAGATCCCTTCATTTGGTGAAGAATGAAGGTGAGATCATTTTGAATCCTTTGAATTTTTTTACAGGATTTGAGTTCATGGAGTTTAGAAAATGTTTGGGTTTAAGTATGTTAGAATCAATTTTAGTGATTTTGCGTTATGGCTATTGGATTCCTATTGAATGAGACTTGGTTTGTTTTAGGGAATCAAGAGAATCCTACCCAAGAGCAAAGGGAAAGACAACCTTGACATGGATTTTGCAAGAAAATTAGGTGGGTAATATATTTATGATTATTGTGTAAATGGACAATTTTGCCTATGTGTGTGTATATGCTAGAATTGCTAAATTGTGAATTACTATAATGTGTTTTATGTTATGCATTGAAAGATGTATGACATTTTGATATAATTGAATTGTGATTTTGATCATGTTATGCCTTGAAATATGTCATGGCATTTTTGTATAAAGGAAAGGTATGAAAGTATGATGAAATGATTTGAGCAGTTGATAAAATGATTTTGAGCATGATTATGTGCTTCTGTTTGGGAGAGAGTGGAACCATTCTATTTGTTACGTGCACGTTGATAAGAGCCTTCTCTTGACTTCCCATTTGTGGCATATGAGCTCCGAAAGTGAACTCATTTTATTCATGGTGAAAACTTTGATTTCTCCATTCTGTCTCCATGGAACCCTCGAGCCAATTGTTTGTGCATTGCATAATTGAATTGCCAAGTATGATGCATATTTGAGTGTTATGTTTAATGGATGAATCTTCATGTTATGTTCTATGTGATGACATTCGAATTATGAAATTTTGAGGTTGAATTATGGATGATAGAATTGCTAGATTGAATGGGATATATATATATATATATATATATATATGCATACTTTAGTATATTTTTAAATATGTGTGTGTGCTTGAATTGTATGACTCGTTGTCAATGGCTATAAATATATATAAGCCACTGAGCTTCGCAGCTCACCCCAGCAGGTGGAGAGAAAGCGGAACAACATTGATCCTTGCAAAGTTTGGCAAACACCAAGAATAGAGATTTTTGTAATTAAGTTAGTTCAGAAATTTTTTTGATATTTAGAATCATATTAAGCATAAGAAATCAATTGTATCATATGTATTTTTGTATTTTTTTGTATTAAGCCAAATGGGTGGTTTTTGAAATGTAAAGATATTATGAAGTCAAACATTTTGTATTGTAACGGGCCCAAGTGATTATTGAAACTCTGATGTGTTCAATAAGGTAACTCTGATGTGTTCAATAAGGTTTACATCTTTTGTGATTGAAATTGTTTTCAATAAATCGAGCCGTTTTGATTATCGATTTTTCCGCATATGCGTTTATTGTTAAAGAATATTTGCAATGAGATTGTTTCAGTTTATGGCTCCGAATGTTGGGCTCCAGAAGTGGGATCCAACACAATTGATGAAACTCAAAATCAAAATGAGATATCAATGCCATGATTACATGAAGAGAATCTTTCCTAGATACAGGAGAAAATGTCTCCGTATAGTCGATTCCTTTCCTCTTAATGAACCTTTTGGCAACAAGTTTTACTTTATATCTCTCAATGTTGCCTCGTGAGTCTTTCTTTATCTTAAATACCCATTTACATTCAATGGATTTCACACCATTTGGCAACTCAACGAGATTCCAAACTTGGTTAGATGCCATAGAATCCATCTCATCTTTCATAGCATTGTACCATAGGTCCAATTCCTTAGAACTCATGGCCTGTAAAAATGTTTCAGGATTATTTTTAGCTTCAATGTTGTAATCTGACTCTTGTAGATACACTATATAATCAATAGGTATTGCTGACCTTATAACCCTAGTAGATCTCCTCAATATTGTATCATCATCCTCACGAAGAACCTGTTGCTCAACCTGTTGTTCAACTGGTTGCTTAATAATTTCTGGTCGTTCCTTATTTACAACTTGATATACTAGATCGTTATTAACAACTTGTGGAACTTCAGTAACTAGTTGTCCAACTCTCGTTTCAACTTGAGGGGTGTGAATGAAAATTAATCTATCACTTGAACTAGAGGGTTGAGCTTCATAATGGCCGTTTTCAAAAACTATGTCTTGAAATTGACCACTCCCACTGATCAAGTCATTCTTAAGAAATTTTACACTTCTTGATTCCACAATTCTAGTGCTGTGAGATGGAAAATAGAATCTATACCCCTTAGACCTTTCAGCATATCCAATGAAATACCAACTAATGGTCCTTGGGTCTAGCTTCTTTTCTTGTGGGTTGTAAATTCTCACCTCAGACGGGCATCCCCAAATGCGTATATGCCTTAAACTTGGTTTCGAACTCAAAAGGTGTCTTTGAGACAACCTTGGTTGGAACTTGGTTTAATATATACACAACCGTCTTTAGAGCTTTAGTCCATAAGAATTGAGGAAGTTTTGTGTTACTTCTCATACTTCTCACCATATCCATTAAGGTTAGGTTTCTTCTTTCTACCACACCGTTCTGATGAGGAGAACCAGGTATGGTGTACTGGGAAACAATCCCATGTTCCTGAAGAAACTTTGCAAAAGGGCCATGAGCTTATCCACTTTCAGTGTATCTACCATAGTACTCTCCACCTTTATCTGACCTCACGATTTTAATCAGCTTTCCATATTGATTCTCCACTTTATCCTTAAACATTTTAAAGGCATCCAAAGCTTCATCTTTAGAATGAAATAAGTAGAGATACATATATCACGAATAATCATCTATGAAGGTGATAAAGGATTTCAGACTATTTGCATCCATATCTAAACAAAAAATGTCTATATGTATGATTTCTAACATGTTTGTACTCCTCTTGGAACCCCTTTTAGACATGTTAGTTTGCTTACCCTTAATATAATCCATGCAAGTCTCAAAGTCAGCAAAATCCAAAGTACTAAGTACCCCTTCATTTCCTAATCTTTTAATTCTCTCAATAGAGATGTGTCCTAATCTACGGTGCCATAACATAGAGGATTCTTCATTCACAATAAATCGTTTCGATCCAGTAGTGGCATGCATCGAATTATAGGCACCATCATTTTGCAACTGAATGGAATAAAGACCATCAGATAATGTACCATAACCATTAACTTCATATCCATTACATAAACTGAAACAAGAATATGAAAAGTTAAAGGAAAAACCAAAAGGTACAAGTCTTGATATAGAAATCAAATTTTTAGAGAAATTTGGAACATAAAAGGTCTTTTCCATACACAAAATAAAGACACTACTTAAAACCAAACTGCAAGTGTCAATGGCTTCCACATGTGAACTTGTCTTGCTTCCTGAGTAAATGTATTGTTCACTTCCCACCGACATCCTTAGGTTTTGTATACCTTACAAGATATTTGAAACATGGATTATAGAACTAGAATCAATCCACCATGTGTTATGATTAACATTAACCATATTAGATTCATAACAAACAAATGAAATTGAAGTACCTTACTTTTCGAGCCAATTCTTAAATTTAGCGCAATCTTTCTTCATGTGTCCTTTCTTCTTGCAGAATAAACACTTTGTTGGTTTCTTTAAGTAGGATTAAGGAGAAATTTTGCTTTCTCCCTTGTTTTTGATATCATCCTGTCTCTTCTTTCCTGAAATAGTGAAATTCACCCTTTCACCCTCTTCCATCAACAACCTCTCCTCTTCTTGCACACACATGGTCACCAGTTCATTGATCGACCACTTGTCCTTATGTGTGTTATAAGAGATTTTGAAAGGACTATATTGTTGGGGTAGAGTGCACATAATGTCATGTACTAAGAAAGATTTCGATATTATAACCTCCAAGGCTTTCAGCTGAGCCGCTATGTCCCTCATACGCATGATATGATCACGCACACCCTTTATTCCAGTGAGCCTCAAGGATGACAACTGAATAATCAAGGAGGTGGCAGGGGCCTTATTAGATGTAGTGAATTGCTCATCAATGACCTTCAATAGATCCCTAACATTATTATGCTATTCGATAGAACTACGAATACCAGCAGATATTTTGGTCTTTATGAACATTACGGAGAGGAGATTAGATCTCTCCCATTTTTCATAAAGAGCAACAACATCTAGAGTGCTGGTTTCCATCATACTCGGTAGTTCATCCTTCCTAATAGCATAGTCTATATCCATCCAGCCCAAATGAAGCAGAATCCTCTCCTTCCACACCTTATAGTCATCACCTCTCAATTCGGGAATATCATACTTAATATCAGAAATATTCACAATCTAAGTAACTGCAAATTAAAAAAATTAAATTATATGCTTGATATATATAATTTGAGAATAATAATAATTCATGCTTTACTAATGTAAATCACACTTTTAACAAATGAATCTGGTGACATAAGACTTGCTTGTGGGCTAAAGTTCTACTCAATTAGATTCATCTATAATTTTATGACAAAACTATTGAATTACGTTCCTTTTCTTAATTCCTGTGGGTAGATTAAGAAATATATTTCATCCTAATTAATCACACAAATATAAAAAAATTCTTGTGAGTAGATTTTATCATATCACATATGATTAATTACAATTAATGACTTAATGTGATCATAAAACTAAATATATAATCGTAACTAATTTGAGATGCTGTGGCTACTCCTAATTAATTAAAATCAAGTTAATCACTCACATTACCTTAAGCTTAAGTAAAGCCTAAACATTTGCATGTACAAATGTTTGCATCAATTAATAAATAATAAAATAAATCAAATAATAATGTACAAATTATTTAATCTAATTTTGCATGTATAATGATCATAAATTTATACACAGAATTTTCAATAAATCACATAAAATTTGTGCAAATATTTAAACAATTATAACTTGCATGTCAAATTTAATTCCAATACTAGACATACAAATTAAAATTCCATATTTTCATAAAATATTAATACCAAAATGATTTTATAATTAAAATTGCAACATAATGGGTTAGGTGTTGGCCCCCGAAATTTTTCTTGATGAATTAAATATGATTTAAATGAATTATGAGGTTTGATGGATTAATTTTTGGAGCTAATTAGTTATGTCAAGGTTAGTAGGATTTTTATGAC
>JAOSBM010139802.1:0-15087 GCA_027568955.1 Erythroxylum tenue | reverse complement strand
TACCTCCTGGTCCAAAAGGGTTGCCAATTATCGGTTGCCTTCACTTGTTGGGAAAGTACCCTCAGCGAGCTTTGCATAACTTAGCCGAAAAATATGGTCCGGTCATGTACATGAGGTTAGGCTCCGTCCCAACCATCGTTGTGTCGTCTCCTAAGGTGGCGGAGTTGTTTCTCAAGACACATGATCTTGTGTTTGCAAGCAGACCACCACTTGAGGCTGCAAAGTATTTGTCTTACGAGCAAAAGGGCTTGGCTTTTGCTCCTTACGGACCTTATTGGCGAAATATGCGCAAGCTTTGCACTCTTGAGTTGCTTAGCAACCATAAAAACAATTCCTTCAATTCCATGAGAAAGGAAGAGATAGACCTCTTGATTGACTCCATTAGACAGGCTTCTTATGAACGAGTTGCTGTTGATCTTAGTGCAAAGGTCTCGTCTGTTGGTGCTTATATCAGCTGCAGAATGATTTTTGGCAAGAAATACACAGACAAGGAGTTCGGTGGTAAAGGGTTTACATCTGTAATTCACGACGGCATGCAATTAGTCGCAGTTCCAAACTTGTCTGATTACATTCCACAGATTGCTCCGCTTGATCTTCAGGGTCTTAGAAAGCGTATGAAGGCTACTAGCAAGGTTTTTGATGGTTTCTTGGAGAAGATCATCGATGATCATATCCAAAACAAGGATGAGAACCGAACCAAGGACTTTGTTGATATCTTGTTGAGCTTCGTTGGATCCCAAGAAACCGAGTATCATGTTGAACGCGACAACGTTAAAGCCATAATGTTGGTAAGTCGATCTTGTCGTAAAATTAAGCTATACTTATATACAAAATATCTTGCAATATCAGTAAGTGGTCATGGACCGATTCATCGGAATTTACTGTCTGCCATTGATAGATTTGTCAATTGACCTATAAATTCATGTCCTGCTCTGCACCTAAGATGGACGGTTAAAAAACATCTTTTACAAGTTTTTAATAATTAGGATGTGATTGATGAAATTTCTAAAAGTGTAGTTTTATATCATTTATATATATATATATATATATATATATAAAAGAGGAAGTTTAGGAGTTTATAGTTAATAATTTTGTATTTTTTGTTGACTATTTTATCCTTGCTTCTTTTTCCTCTTCTGGAAATTTCCCTCCCTTCATCTTCACCGGTGAACGCTTCCCGGTACCTCTGCCTACCACTCGGCTTAGGTTCTCCACCCATGGAGGGCCTGTCCAAGGCCTAGCATGGGACTTCGGGCTGTGGTGATCCGTCGAGTCTCTCCTTGGAAGACTTCTTGGTTCTCTCACGCGAGACCAACGGAGTGTCCGGAAAAGGGGCGAGATCTCGCACGCGAGACACGTGCTCCCACCACACAGACAGCGACTCCTCCACTAAAAACCAGTGCTTGGCACAGCAAACTCAACTTGGCGAGATCTCGCACGCGAGACAGGCAAGAACGTGCTCCCACCACACAGACAGCGACTCCTCCACTAAAAACCAGTGCTTGGCACAGCAAACTCAACTTCCAACGATTGTATTTAGCTGAAGTATTACTCGGAAGTCATGAAGGATGGTGTTATTTGTAAACCCATCGAGCTTCTACAAGCGGGTGACAAGGCATGGTCTACGGCATTGGTGGGGTTACTTTGGAGCAAATGACCTGCATTCCCAGTGATCCATGCTTGGGCGACTGCCAGGTGGGGGAAGAAGGGATTAGAGAAAACCTTGCTTATGGACAGCGGTACCATTCTTTTTAAATTTGCGATTGATGGTAATCTGACTGAGATCATTGAATTGGGTCCATGGCATATTGGAGGCCAACCCATGTTTCTTAGGAAATGGCAACCGGGTATCGATTTTGATCGTGAATGCATTGAAGCTTTTACCATGTGCGTACAATTTCATAATTTGTTGTTAGAGCTATGGACAGTGGAGCGTTTTAGTATTTAGCTAGCTCTTTGGGTAAACCTCTGATAATGGATGCTCAAGCATCCAATATGGAGCGTATCGGGTATGCCAAGATTTGTGTTGAGATTAAGAGGAATTCTGATTTCCCTGAAAGTTTGACAGTGATGAAGTTAGGGGACATAGGTTAGTTGGGACCTTCAGTAGTTAAGGTTTCCTACCCATGGAAACCTAACCCTTCACTCAAGAAGTGGAAACCAACCGGAAGAGTATTTAAAACTGTCTGGCAAGAGGAGATACTGGGACTAGAAGTTCATACAGGGGATATGGAGGCTGCAGAAAATGCTCCCCCACTACCTGGAAAAAATGAGGTGATCCTTGAGTCCACTAAGATGTAAGCAGAAGCAGCTCCTGGAGTTGTTGTTGGAAGACCTCCATCTGCTGGAGAAAACACTTCACAACATCAGTTAGAAAGCAGTCCAGCCAATCCCACTTGCATCCTTAAGCTACCACCAGCTGATACAATGTTGGATTATGTTCAGAATTTGGAGGCATTGCAATCTGAGGATGCAATCCCACATACACCACAGTTGTCACAGAAAGACATCAACGGGAGTGAAGAGACAATGGCTACACCCTCCAAGTCCAAGTGGCTTCCTAACTCTACAACTAACACAGCAGAAGACGCTCCCCACCAACAGCTAGATGGATGTACAGACAATGCCAGCAACTTATCGGAGCCTTCATCAACTGAGATAATATTGAATGAGGCACAACAAATGGTGATACAGCAAAATGCTGATGCAATTCCACATAAACAACCCGATACCACTGGGATTTAGGATCAGCAGATACACCCTCAAAGTCTAGTAGACGCTCAGCCAGGAGAAGAGCAAAACCGAAGGGGTATTCCCCTTAGATGACAGCAAAACCGAAGGGGTATTCCCCTTAGATGACTATGTTAGTATGGAATATTAAATGAGCCTCTAAAACAGTCCATGGTAAAGGAGTTAGTGCTTCATAAAAGACCCGTTTTGGTAGGTCTCCTTGAAACAAATAAAATAAAAACCTCGCATACCTAATCAGGACTGCAATTTTGGGTGCTAAATGGAAGTATATTAATAACCACTATCATCATTACAATGGCCGCATTGTTTGTCTTTATAATTCAGATTGCATTGAGGTGAAAGCAACCAGTCAAAGTGATAAGTTTATGCACTGTATTGTAAACTCCAAGGTAATTCTTCTGCCTTTGAAGTTACTCTTATTTATGCCTCAAATTTTGCATTTCAGCGGGACAAATTGTGGAAGGATATGCAAATACTTCAAAATGGAATGTCCAACTCCTGGATATCCATTGGGGATTTCAATTGTTCATTGAATTTGAGTGAAGTTGAAGGTGGCACTAGATACACATTGGGCGTTAGTAGAGAGTTAAACCAATTCTTTCAGCAGGTGGACTTAGTGGATCTAAGAGCAATTGGGAGGGTATTTACTTGGACTAATAAGTAGCAGGGAGAGATGTTGATTCGAAAAAAGTTAGACAGAGCAATTGTGAATCCAATATGGATGAGTGAATTCCCATAATCATTAGTATGTTTTGGAGTCAATATCCTATCAGACCATTCCTATATGCTCATCCAAAACATGGTTGAACCGTTAAGAGTGGGAGTTCCTGATAGAACTCTAGCTTAGTATGCTAGAGGTAAAGTATATTATTGATTATAATAAGGGTTCTTTACTACTATTACAAGGTGATTCTACAGAACACCTCTTCTTCTAAAGCTAGAATTGCTCCTCAGAGAGAATGCAGATTCTCTCTGTCTATAGTGTCACTCTTCTCTCTCCTTTCCCGAATGCCCCCTCTCTACTCTCTCTCTCCCCCTTAAACTACCCCTCTATACATTCTGTTATATTCCCACCCTTGTGCCCATTCAGCCCCCTCACTACTAACTAACTCTAACTACTTAACTCATTCCTCTTAGCCCCCTCTTTCTGTCTTCTCGAGTACACTCTCCATATCCTAGGCTTATTTATGTTTTTGTTATTGGTCCTAACATTGCTCCTTTCTAGAAGAGCAGCCTTGTCCTCAAGGCTGTAACGAGGAAATTGATTGCGAATAACAAATTCATCTTCCCATGTAGCATTCTCCATCGGTTTGCCCTTCCATTGAACTAACCATTGGCGAGTTGAGTGTCCGACCTTGGTAATTACTCTGCTAGCTAGTACAGTTTCAGGTTCAACAACATCCTCTAATTCCACTTCCATTCCCTCCGGCAAGGTTTTCTCAACAGTGTAGTTTCTCACAACCTTCTTTAGTTGAGACACGTGAAAAATAGGATGAACTCTAAAATGTAGTGAGAGTTTAAGTTTATATGTTACAACTCCATTTTTCCAGAATTTGGAAAGGACCAAAGTATCTTGCCGCTAGTTTTTGATTAATTCGTCGGGCCACCGTAAGTTGTTTGTGATGGCGGATTTTAAGAAATACCCATTCTCCCACTTGGAAAGATAATAGATTCCTTTTCCTATCTGCATACTTCTTCATCTGATCTTGTGCTCTATGGAGATTGTATTTCAGCTGATGCAGAGCCTCATCTCTGTCCACCAACTCTTTAGCCACTATCTCTACCTTAGTTTCTCCGTGCAAATACCGAACCAGTGTTGGGGGTTTCCTTCCGTAAACCAATTCAAAAGGTGTTGAACCCGTAGACACATGAAAAATAGTATTGTATCATAGTTCTGCCTATGTAATCCAATAAGACCAATGTTTAGGTCATGCAGAAGCAAAACACCTCAAGTAGGTTTCTAAACATTTGTTGAGAACTTTGGTTTGCCCATCCGTTTCTGGAAGATAAGAGGAGCTCATTTTAAGCATAATACCTTGTAGTCGGAACAATTCCCTCCAAAAATAACTCACAAACAAAGGATCACGATCACTTATGATTGATAACGGGACTCCATGTAGACGTACTACCTCTTTTACAAACACTTCAGCCACACTTTTAGCAGTATACGGATGCTTCAATAGAATCAAATGATCGTATTTAGATAACCTATCCACCATAACCAGCACTACTTCATGTCCTTTAGATCTAGGAAGTTCCGTGATGAAATCCATTGAGATATCTTCCCAAATCTGGTTGAGAATTGGTAAGGGTTGCAGCAGACCCCCAGGAGATGTGGCAGCATATTTCTGCCTTTGACATGTCACAAGACTTAACAAAGTCTTGAATGGACTTCTTCATACCAATCCAATAAAGATTGCTTGCAATTCTCCTATAGGTGCGCAGAAAACCTGAATGGCCTTCGGTAGGTGAAGAATGAAACCCTTTTAGGAGTAAAGGAATGAAAGTGGATTGAGCTTAAATCACTAACCTTCCCTTATACAAGAGAACTCCTTGGTGCCATAGAAACCCTTTCCTTGAAGTTGGATTTTGTTGTAATTCCTTTATAATACCACTTAAAATAGGATCTTGGTCCACCTCCCGCTGAAGGATTTGACTATCAGCCACAATGGATAAGAAATAATGCTCTTCAATTCACCTTCTTCATAAATTCGTGACAAAGCATCAACAGCTTTATTTTCTAGACCCAGTTTATAAATGACCTTAAAATGATACCCCAAGAGCTTAGCCATCCAGCATTGTTGGTCAGTAGTGGATACCCTTTGTTGCAGCAAATGGCGTAGACTTTTTTGGTCTGAATAAACCACAAAGAGTCTCCCCAAAAAATAATGACGTCAATGATGTATTGGTAACACCAATACTATTAGTTCCTTCTCATAAGCAGATTTAGAGAGATTTCCTTCAGATAAAGCTTTGTTGAAGTATGCAATCGGCCTTTTATTTTGCATCAACACTACACCTACCCCCTTGCCCGAAGCATCACATTCCACCTCAAAAGATTGGGAAAATTTTGGTAGATCTGATACCAGAGATGTAATTAAAGCCTTTTTTAAGGTTTCAAAGGACTCTAAGGCTGCTAAATTCCAATGAAACCCATCTTTCTTTGTTAGTTCGGTAAGAGGTTTGGCTATCTTATCATAGTTCATAATGAACTTTCGATAGTTTCCTGGCAGCCCAAGGAATCCCCTCACCCCCTTCACATTACGATGAATAGGCTAATTCACAACACTTGAAAACTTGGCTGGATCCACCGCTACCCCTTGTTCGGAGATAACATGACCCAAATATTCCACTGTTCTCCTCCCAAAACTACATTTTTGCTTGTTAACCACAAACTGATTTTCTTTTAAGACCTCCAAGACATTTGTTAAGTGTAAAAGATGGGTATCCCAATTAGCACTATATATTAGAATGTCATAAAAAAAACAGAACAAACCTCCTAAGGAAAGGTCTGAAAATATCGTTCATAACTGACTAAAATGTGACTAGTGCGTTGGTCAATCCAAATGGCATTACTAGGAATTCATAGTGACCATCGTGTGTTCAGAAGGCCATTTTATGGATGTCCTCATTCTTAACCCTAATTTGATGATACCCAGATTTGACATCTAATTTAGAGAAGAATCTTGCACCATTCAGCTCATCTAATAATTCATCCACCACCAGAATAGGATACTTGTCTAGTACTGTGACCCTATTTATCGCTCTATAATCGACACACATTCGCCATGAGGCATCTTTCTTCCTGACTAAGATTACTGGGCTAGAATAAGTGCTAGAACTAGGGCGAATGATCCCCATTTGCAACATTTGTTGCACCTGCCTTTCAATCTCATCTTTGTGATGGTGTGGATACTTGTACGGTCTCACACTAATAGGGCCTTGTCCCTGCTGCAAAACAATAGAATTTAAGTGATTCCTTTCGGGAGGTAACCTTCGAACTTCTTAGAATACCTCCGAGAATTGGTTCAACACCCGGTTCAGCTCCTCATCCTCTTTTCTGTTAAGTTGAATCTGTTGCTCCTCCATTATAGGTACTCCTTCAACCAATAGGAATTGCCACTTAAGATTGTAAGAAGACCGTGTAAGGACACTGAATCTTCAGGGTACACACTGCCTCTCCTCGGTGTTGCCTGGAGTTCTGCCTTGCCACATAACTGCACCTTTTGTCTCTCATGTTGGAATTGCATGGTCATCTCGTTCCAGTCTACGATGACCATTCCTAAAGTTTGTAACCAAGCAACCCCTAGAATCACATCAATTCCTCCTAAATCCAGAACATAAGCATCAACCTACCAATCTATTTCTCCCAGTAGATTTCTCCCACCTGAATAGGAACTCCTAGACACCTTCCTTTAGTAGTCACCTTATGGTCATCTCCTAATCTGATTCCTAATGCTTTACTCATCCCTACTGTCAACCCAAGACCAATGGCTAGCTCAGGCAAAATGAAATTATGGCTGGCCCTGCTATCCACTAGAATCACAATAGGAACTCCATGTAACTTCCCTTCCAGCCTCATTGTTTTAGTCTCGGGTATCTTCACTTCATTAACTCCAAACACTCCCATGGTTCTGCACTCTAAAGTTATCTCACCCTCCTCTTCTGTCTCTGCCTCCAGTGCTATAATTTCTCCATCCTCATTCAAAATTTCGTTGTCATCCAAAATTAGTAACCTCAGTTGTCTTTCCGCACACTGTTGAACAGGATGGAATCTCTCCCCACATCAGAAGCAAAGACCCTTAGCCTTTTTATCCATGAGTTCTTGATAAGAAAGGTGATACAACCCCCTATTCCTCTCTATCGACACTCTCTTGTCTCCCTCCGACCTCCTTGTCGGTGTCGTCACTGATGGAACAGCATTTCGGTGCTGCACATGGTAGTCAGGTTGGGATCCCGGTGTCTCCCGGGTTCTTCCCGCCCCATATCCCCCAGAATATTGCCCTCGACCCATTGGGTTAGGGTGATTCGACTCTCTATGATTCAGGTTAACCCGAAAATTTCCCCTAAAAGCACTCCCTCGGTGTTGAGTCCAGGCACGCGGTCGAGAACTCAAATTCTTGATTCCTCTAGATTCACCGTTCACTTCATCTTCCACTGCTCTTGCTATTTTCATCGTCTGATATCAATTTATCGACCCGAACGTGTGCACTCTTCGTCGAATATCAGATCGCAACCCACTCATGAAGTATCCCATAAATTGCTCTTCCGATAATCGACCCACCTGCGACGATGTGAACTCGAAAGACTCAATGTATTCTTCCATAATGTCCATTTGTCTCAAATCCAACAACTCTTCAAACGGGTTTTCAATTCTCCTCCCTCCATAACGATCGATTAGAGCTCTCTTAAACTTTTCCCAGTCCAGCTCCTCTTCCGTCTTCCTTAAAAGGTTAAACCAATGTATGGTTGATCCTTCCATAGTTAAAAGAGCTAGCTTAATTTTTACCAGTTCTAAGGTGTTATGAACCTCAAAGTATACTTCCGCCCTAGTAATCCACTCCACAGGGTCAGACCCGTCAAACATGGGTAGTTCCACCTTACGTACCGACATCCTATATTCCTCCATCGTGTCATGAGAATGCTCCATTAGAGTTGATTGTCGAGGATGTTGGTTATTCCTTTCACTAGTCATAGTTTGCCCTCTTCCTGATGTATCACTCCCCTGTCCCTCTTTTGGTCTCTTACCCATCATTTTGCTCATTTCCAGCAGCAGGGCACACTGCATCTCCCCTATTGCCATCCTCATAGATGACTGAATGTCCTCGACTCCAGCTTCCAAATTTTCCATACGAGATTCCAATACATCTACCCGATCGGACATCTTGGGTGGCATCAAGGTTGGTTTTCTAAATTCTTAATTCTTCGGAAGTAAACTGATCATTCCTTCCTATATTGGATCCTGCAGGTCGGACCAATGATAGAACTCTAGGTTAGTATGCTAGAGGTAAAGTATATTATTGATTATAATAAGGGTTCTTTACTGCTATGGATAATGAACTAAGGGCTGCTAAAAGTCGATGGTTGAAAGAATACTATGAACAACTAGCATACCATAATTCAGTCCTCAAGCAGAAGGCTAGACTAAATTGGCCCAAAGATGAGGACTCCAACACCCAATTTTTCATGCTTCTCTACTATCAAGAAGAAATATGAATACCATAACAAGATTGCAAGACATCAGTGGCAACTTGATCACAGGTCAACAGGAGTTACTCAACCCAATCAAGAGTTATTTTCAGCAGTTGATGGGGACAATAGACACCTCTCCACAGGGTTTTAATGTCAAAGACATGTTTGGTATTTCTTTAAATCAAGCCCTTAATGACAGATTAACCATTCCTTTTACTTCACAGGAAGTGAAGGAAGTGCTTTTCAGCCTTCATCCATCAAAGGCTCCAGGTCCTGATGGATTCACGACCCTCTTTTTTCAAACCACTTGGACATCTTTTTACAGAGGTTGTACTGGAGTTTTTCTCATCTATAAAATTGCTCAAGGAGGTAAATCATACATTTATATGTCTTATTCCTAAGAAGAAACATCCATCATCTGGAACTGAATACAGACCTATATCATGTTGCACTACTGTTTATAAAGTGATTGCCAAATTGTTTGTTCTAAGGTTGAAACTAGTTCTATTAGAAGTTATTCACATGGCACAAGGGGCATTCCTAACGGGGAGGAGTATTGGAGACAATACACTCCTTTTATAGGAGTTGTTAAGGGAATACCACTCAGGGAAGCCTACAAAAGTTGCCTGATGAAAATTTGATTTTTTTCAAGGAACATGATACTATTAGTTGGACGTAATTACAAGAATGCCTTGAAGTTATAGGCTTACCACCTAAGTTCAGAGATTGTGGCATGCATTCAAACATCCTCTTTCAGTGTAATGGTAAATGACATTCCATCATTACCTTTCAGGCTCGCCGGAGGTATTAGGCAAGGGGATCCTCTTTCCCCTTACCTATTTGCTTTAACAATAGAAGGAATATCTCGATTGATCTCCAAAATTCTTGAAAGTAATGATAACTTCCAGTTCCACCATAAATGTAGAGAGACCAAGTTAACACATTTGATCTATGCATATGATTTGATGCTTCTCAATAATGCAGACACTCATTCCATCAGAATTTTGATAAATATCTTGCATATATTTGCAAAATGGTCTGGCTTATGGGTGAATATGGAGAAGAGCAATGTGTACATCTCTTTAGAGTTTGTAACCAAGAGGAGATCAAGAGTATTGTTGGCTTTAAAGTGCACACTCCTTTCAAATATTTGGGAGTACAAATTACATCTGCTAAGCCAAAATTCTTTATTTTCATTCCCTTGATTGAGAAGATTAAAGAAAGGATCAACGCTTGGCAGAATCATTCTCTCAATGGCAACTACATTAATTCTCATCACATCGGTGTTGAATAGCTTGCACATTCATTGGTCTGCACATGTTGTATTACCTAAGAGCGTTATCAAGAAAATTGATAGACTTATAAAAGCTTTCTTGTGGTTCGAAAAAATAGAAAATGGTAATGCCAAAGTGAAATGGAGCGATATTACCTTATCAAAGAAGAAAGACGGACTCGGTATTATCTCAATTTCACAAATGCGAAAGGTTCTTTGTGTAAAACAATATGGCAACTCCTTACTAATAAAAAAGCATTATGGATCAAGTGGGTGAATGAACACCAAGTGGGTGAATGAACACCATCTTAAAGAGCGAAATTTCTGGCAACTTGGAAATTCTAGAGAGTTTTCCTGGACTTTCAACTATATTCTTGAATTGAGAAGCTTAGTCTACCCTTACATTAAGCATCAGCTAGGGGATGGTGAAAACATTTGGTTCTAGTATGATAATTGGATGTCCTATAGTCCACTTATCCAGAGAATAACAATAGCACAACTCAGAAATCGTATCCCCTCAATGTGAGGGTCTCTTCACTCATCCATAATGGAGATTGAGGTCGCAATTTTAGAGGATTCTCCTTACTAATTGGTTACTTGCCTCCTCTTCCTAAAGAAATAGGACAAGATAACATTCTGTGGATGCCCAACTGAAGAGGTGCATTTCTTAATAGCTCTTGCCATAAGATATTTGTATGTGATGTTGAACTGGTTCCGTGGTATGATATTCTTTGGAGGTAATCATTAAACCCGAAAGCTTCAATCTTCTCTTAGTCGTTAATTAGAAAAAGAATCAAAACCAAGGATAGATTATTTGGGAGTTATGATTTCATTTGTGTTCTTTGTAAATATACAACAGAAAGTCGAAATCATCTATTTTTGAATGTAGTTACACCAAGACAATGCAAAGCAGATAATAAATATGCTACAACTACCCAGTTATACTTTTGATTGGAGGGAGACACTTAACATGATCATTGTCAGGACCAAGCCAAGAGAAAAGAATGGAACTCTTATTAAAATAGCTTTTGCTACCACCATTTACTCCATATGGAAGGAGAGAAACAAAAGACTATACAAGGGAACTAAGGAGGGCAAATATCAAATAGGCAAACACATTATTAATTGGGTTCGAGCAGCTTTCACAGCTCACAACAAACACAACTCACTTAGTAATGCAATGAAGAACATCTAGATGTTGTAATTCAATTTTACCTAGTTCTTTTAGCACTTTATTGTAACCTCAGCATATGTTGAATGCAAACTAACAATGCGACTCATTGTAATGTAGTTGTAACTTTTGCTACAATTAATATAATTTCTTTCATTTTAAAAAAAATGATTCAAATTCTTTCCACACTGATTAATGAAAATTCTAAAACTTTAGTTTTTCAACATAAAAGAAGAAGCATGTTTAGAAGTTCATAATTCATATTTTGGTATTTATAGTTATATGCACATTAAAATAATATGATTCAAATTCTTTCGACACATTAAAATTAATTTATACTTGCTTAGTCCAATATTTTATGTTTGTTAAGATTTTTTTATTTATAAGGTAAAGATTCTCTGGAGAGTTCCTATCAACCTAACAAAGACAAAGTAGAGAAATGAAGAATCGTAGGATATCTAATTTGCATTTTTTTTTAGGAGATTCCTATGGAAAGATTTACTTTATAATAAAACCTTTCATGTTTATTCTTTTTCTTTTTAATTTTATTCAAATTTCACCTGATAAGGATAAGGTTACGTACTACTAGACTTTTCCAGACCCTTTGTTCAGTGGGATTTTCACTAGGTGTTATTATTGTTATTGTTTTTTTCTTTATTTTATTCACTTGATTTCCTCTTTATGTCAGTTGATAGTATATCATAGATTTTCCCAGACCCCTTGCTCAGCGAGACTTTCACTGAGTGTTATTATTGTTGTTGTTTTTTTTATTTTATTTACTTGATAGTATATCATAGACTACTATGACAAATTAATATACTTCACATAGATTCTTAAGAAGATTAAGGGTTATAAGGTAATGCTACTAAAAATATTCGTAGATTTTATTTGCATGTGCTCTGATAATATTTTTATTCATAACTCGATTTTAATTTCTACATAACTCACCTCTACCTGCTTACAATTTCAGTTTTTGGATGTGGTAGATAATAGAGTTAGTAGATGTGATAGTTTCATTAGCATTGTGAACAATAAAAAAGGTACATTTATTTCATAAAGCTTTTGTGATTAGCTTTTTTTAATTATCAAACAGTATGTTTACTTCTCTTCATAATACGACTAGGGGAGACAAAGTTGTTCATGGTCCTATGCATGGTCACTTCGAATTATTGCTTGTTCATCCGAATTTCCATGCAGGACATGCTTGGAGCTTCAATGGACAGTTCAACAACAGTAGTCGAGTGGGCACTATCAGAGCTCATGAAGAATTCTCAGATAATGAAGAAACTTCAAAAAGAATTGGACGAAAAAATCCCCATGAACAGAATGGTAGAAGAATCAGATGTAGAAGGCTTGAACTACATAGAAATGGTTGTCAAAGAAACCTTCAGGCTCCACCCAATTGCGCCATTGTTGATTCCTCACATGTCAACTGAAGATATCACCATCGAAGGCTTTCACATACCCAAAAACTCTCGCGTGTTCATCAACACTTGGGCCATTGGGAGAGATCCAACAGTGTGGTCAGATGCAGAAACGTTCTTTCCAGAGAGGTTTGCGGGGAGCAACATAGACTTCAGAGGAAAAGACTTTGAGTTACTTCCATTTGGTTCTGGTCGCAGAAGCTGTCCTGGAATGCTAATGGGCATGACCACCGTGCGTCTACTCCTGGCAAGGTTGGTCCATAGTTTTGATTGGGAACTTCCGGACGGTATGTTGCCAAGTGAGCTCGATATGACTGAGGTGTTCAGCTTGGTAACACCAAGAGCAACACCTTTAGTCGCCATCCCCACATATCGCCTCACAGTTTGATAACTTGAACCTTGAAATGCAATTCATTGCAGTGTGATCGTTAATCTGCAATTGAAACTTTTTAATAAGGTAATTCCATGTCACGGTCCATTGGAGGATGACCTTGGCAATGGCAATGAGTCTCTTTTCTCGTGAAGTTTTATTATGTGGGACATAGCCATTGTTTACCCAATTATAGTTTTGTATCAATTGCTCGACACAATTTATAGATGGTCATGGATTAATTTTGTCAGTTACTTGGCTAAGTTTATTTAAGATATTACATATAACTGGAATTGATTCGACTTTATATAGTTTCATTGCAAATTTTAACATTGTAAACATTGTTGAAGTTATATTACTTATTGTTAAATTTTATAAGATTGACCTAAATAAACTGAATAAGTTCAAGGTCTGACCCACATGGAAAGAATATATAACCTTGAGCATGCATATAAGCCTAGACTATCTAGTAAGTTACTCCCCCAATCACCAATATTAGTTTTAGGGTGTAACCTCATTTGAGTTTGTATGTACTCAGTTTATTTAGAACCATCCTACTTATATTTTGTCTCATATAGAAAGAATATATGACCTTGAGTATGCATATAAGCCTAGTATGTTACTCTTCCTATCATCAATTAGTTTTAGGATGGAACTTCATTTGGGCATGTATGTGCTCAATTTATTTGGGGTCAATCTTATAAAATTTAACATGGTATCAGAGCAGGTTTGGTCTGGACTATTAATTTCTCGATTGTTTGTGTTGAAGTCCAGTCTCAGCGATCCGATTCGGTTATCGTTGCATTTAATTCAAGTAACAACTAGATGTCAAGTCTCAGTTGCACTTGAGGAGGAATGTTAGAGTATCTCATATTGGCTAAACATGAAAATGTTAAAGAGTTTATAAGTGGTAAGGGTCAACTATCTAAATGACTAGTTCTAGTCATTTTGGTAATGATTGACCCAAGGTTAATTCTTATTAATTGACTATACGCTCTACCCATATTAAAAATTCTAATACTTGTCAATGTTCAATTTTAGAGAAAATACTTGCACATGTTCTTCTTAATAAAATTGCATATGAAGTTTAAAAATGCTTCAAAAAAATTGGTAATCTAAAACACAAAAATGAATACTTTTTCATATTAATTTCTAGTTATCTATGAGCTAACTTTCATGAGAGAAAATTTACTAATAATGAAATTGCTTCAACTATTGTGTTAATTGCAATGAGATAAAAACCAAACCTAACCAGCCTGTTCGACCAGGTTAAGGATGAACCAGTTTGGTGTCTGATTCGATTTAAGGGTAAAAATCAGCCGATTTATTATTTAACCAGCCGGTTTTGTTTGAACTGTGAAAACCGGAAATAAGGATTCTTCTCCCACCTACTCCACATTGAATAGACTTCTTAAAACCAATGAACCCGATTTTGATTCTTTTTTAAACTCAAAAAGAAACAACGAATGTAACTTAAAAACTTTGTCGACAGCTTAATCATTCAGGTTAGAGCTGCATAAAACCTACCCAAAACAAGCTCACAACTCATAGCACAACCACCTTTAACATAAATTTCAGTAACATAATCGAAGCAGACAACAATCATCGTGCCAAATAAGAACTGCATTTCAAGAAAATTTACATAGAAAAAGGAAAGAAGAGAGAGAAAGAGTGAAAGAGAGAGAGAGAGGGAGGAGAGAGATGGGGAAACAATGAGTGTAGATGATAGTAGTGTGGATGTGAGGTTGTTGAATCTTGGCACTCAGCCCACCAAATTCAGGATTCTATAGAGGACCCATTATAGGACTAAATAGGGGTTTTTGTTTCTCTAAATCTTTTTGAGAAAATTTGGAGAAAAGATAACATTTTTAGGGACAAACGAGAAATCCCACATGAGGAAGATAAT
>JAOSBM010139789.1:0-15095 GCA_027568955.1 Erythroxylum tenue | reverse complement strand
ATTGATTTGTAAATGCAAAGGGATTAAAAGTGAAATGGGGCCCAAATCGAAAATGGACTTCTGTCCATGTTAGTGTTCAAAAAAAATTTATACCGGTTTGTGATTGATTGAATGTTCTAGCATGCTACCTTCGCGGGACACGGACTCGGATATCACCGTCGATGTCGGGTTCGGGTCTTGCGGGAGTGGGTTGCTACATCAGTAGCAGGAAAAGGGATAGTCCCTATTTCAGATACCTTAACACTAAAAAATGTTCTTCACATTCCCAATCTTTTGTATAACCTTGTTTCTGTTAGCAAGCTAACCAAGGATATGAATTGCAAAGCTAATTTTTGGTCAATGCATTGTATGTTTCAGGATTTGGAATCGGGGAGGATGATTGGGGTTGCTAAGGTTACCAGAAACTTATATATCTTACAAGAAGAAGGCAAGAAACATGAAGAAGGGAGTTGTCACATTACTGTTAACAAGAAGGAGGAAGAAATAATGATGTGGCATTATAGGTTAGAACATCCTAGTTTACAATACCTAAAGTATGCGTTACCTCGTTTATCTATCAATAAAAGTGTCAGCTTTCAATGTGAATGTGGTGAATTAGCTAAACTTCATAGAAGTCATTACCCCATTCAAAATAGTTGATGTCCAGAGCCATTTATGTTAATACACAGTGATTTATGGGGTCCCTCTGGAACTCAAACACCTAATGGAAAGTGGTGGTTCCTCACTTTCATTGATGACTGCTCTAGGGTCGCATGGGTGTTTCTTTTGGGAGATAAATCGGATGTTTGTACCACATTAGTGTCCTTCTATAACATGGTTAAAACTCAGTTTCAAAAGGAGATTACAATGTTAAGAAGTGACAATGGGAAGGAGTATATGAACTTGGCCTTAAAAAATTTTTTAGATAGCAAAGGGATTATCCACCAAACCTCTTGCAATTACACCCCACAGCAGAATGGAATTTCTGAACGCAAAAACAGACATCTTTTGGAGGAAGCTAGAGCAATCAACTTTCAAACACATGTCCCGAAATACCTATGGGGAAAAGCAGTTCTCACTGCCAACTTTTTGATTAATAGACTTCCCTCTAAAACCTTAAAATTCCAAACCCTATTACAAATCTTCTCTTCCTTCTTTCTTAACACAAAACCAAACCTACCCGTCCCTCTGAAAATATTTGGAAGCACTGTGTTTATCTATAACCCTGATCCTAAGAAATCCAAACTAGATCCTAAAGCTATCAAATGTATATTTGTTGGATACTCTAGAACCTAAAAGGGATATAAGTGTTTTGATCCGACATCCCAAATATTTTTTTCCTCTTTGGATGTTACATTTTTTGAAGGTAAACCTTATGATAGGCACACTCATCTTAAGGGGAAGTATTTTAGTGAGGAAAATGAGAGGTCTAGTGAAAAAAAACTGAGATATTGAACCTAAAAGGATCAGCAGTAAAAAAAACTTACTAGTCAGGGGGAGGAAAAAGAAAATCAGGAAGAAGAAAAGGTTGAGAAGGAAGTAGGAAGTGAAAAGCAGAGAACACTTCACGGTGCAGCATATAGTAGGGGAGCAAGGGAAGTAATCTTTGATACAACCCAATTATCATCTCCAAATCTGAACCCTGACATCTCACAATTCAAGACTAAAATCAATAATACCCAACCAGGTAACTCAAATGATCTCCCTGGTGACATTTTTCTTCCTATTGCAATGAGAAAAGGGAAAAGATCGTGCACATAATGCAAAATTGTCTCCAACTTTTTCTGCCTTTATTTCCATACTAACCATTGCAGAATTCCCAAACAATATACATGATGCTCTAGTTGTTCCTGAGTGGAAGGAGGCAATTTTGGAAGAGTTAAAGGCCCTGGAAAAGAATGGCATGTGGAAGAGAATAGATTTCCCGAGAGAAAAAAATTGGTTGGATGCCGGTAGATATTTACCATTAAATACAATGCAGATGGGTCAATAGAAAGATTTAAAGCTCAGTTGGTGGCAAAGGGTTAAACTCAAACATTTGGGGTGGGCTATATTGAGACATTCTCTCCAGTGGCAAAGTTGAACACTATCAGGGTCCTATTATCAGTGGCTGCGTGCTTAGACTGACCTTTAATCCAACTAGATGTAAAAAATGCTTTCTTGAATGGTGATTTGGAAGAGGAAGTGTACATGGAGCCACCTCCTGGGTTCGAGAAAAGCGTTGGAGATAAGGTGTGCAAACTTAGAAGGTTCCTTTATAGACTAAAACAGTCCCTAAGAGTCTGGTTTGACAGATTCACCAAATTTGCAACAAGTCAGGGATATTCCCAAGGCCAATCAGATCATACCCAGTTTACTAAAAGGAATAGGGAAGGTAAAATTGTTATCCTAATAGTGTATGTGGATGACATCATAATTAATGGGAGTGATGAGATAGAGAAATTACAAGCTCAGCTCGGGAAGGAATTTGAAGTAAGAAACTTGGGACAGCTTAGATATTTTCTTGGCATGGAAGTAGCTTGATCCAAAAAGGGAATTGTGGTGACTCAAAGAAAGTACTTTGGATTTATTAAAAGAGATATGTTTAAGTGGCTTTAAACCTTGTGATACGAGCCCGAAAATGGTGTTCTAGTAAACAAGGAAAGGTACCAGAGACTTATTAGGAAACTAATTTACTTGTCTCTTACTAAGCCAAATATAGTATTTGCAGTGAGCTTAGTAAGCCAATTTATGCACTCACCATTTGAAGAACACTTGGAGGCTGTTATCAAAATTTGAAATATCTAAAGGGATGTCCTGGTAAGGGATTTTTCTTTGAGAAGAAGCAAGAAGAAGTCTATATGGATCCAAACTATGCTGGATCAATTACTGACAGAAGATCAACATCAGGCTACTACATCTATCTATGGGGGAATATGGTAACGTGGAGAAGTAAAAAGCAAAATGTAGTAGCTAGGAGTAGTGCAGAAGTTAAGTACAGGGCTATGACTCAAGGAGTGTGTGAAGTCTTATGGCTCTGAAGAGTTATGTCTGAGTTACATTTGGAAGTTAAGCCTCCTATTAAGTTGTATTGTGATAATAAGACATCCATTAATATTGCACACAATCTAGTACTTCACGAAAGGACAAAGCATATAGAGGTTGATAAGCACTTTATCAAGGAAACAATGGAAGATGGAAGCATATGTATCCCATTTGTTCTTACTAAAGAACAGAGAGCAAATTTCTTCACAAAGGGGTTGTTTAGACAACCATTTGAAGAGCAAATTAGCAAGTTGGGCATGATATACATCTTTGCACCAAATTGAGGGGGAGTGTAAAGAATCCTGTAATAGTAGACATTCCCTTAATTAAGGGATTATTCTTAGAGATTATCCTTATCTGTAATATCTAGTTATATTAGGGATATTTCTAAATAAGGATTCTTCCTAAATTAGGAAGACTCCTAAAACTATGTACCCTAGCTCTATATAAGAACTTATATGTCTGCAGAATACGTAGATAATAATTTTGATTATATATCAAAGTTGTTACAATAACACATGGTCCAATATAATTTTAACACATGGTACATTAGAACTGTAACACATGGTCCAATGGAATTGTAACACATGGTCTAATAAGATTGTGAAATATGGTCCAATAGGATTGAAACATGTGTCTAAGACTAGAAAATTCATGAAAAGGAATATGGAGAGGGGAGATGAACGAAACTTTGATGGCTTAGCTTCAGATTTTTCTCCTCTCCATTTCACCTTCTCCATCCCATCATTTTTCACTTGGTGATTCAGGCAAAACCAAAGAGGAAGGAAAGGAAAAACATTAGAAGAACTACTTTGCTAATTTTAAGGTTTGAGACTTCACTTAGTTGATTTCTGTATTTGTGTATGATTGAATGGATATAAGATTCATTTGGATGTGGAATTGTTTATGGGATGCTATTTTGGTGTTATTTTGGTGTTATCTTGGATAGAATTGGTTGAATATGACAAGAGAGTATTGTGTAGTAGAATTGTTTGAGTGAATCACATTTTTTGAGTCATAATTCAGCCTACAAACCCCTAAATTGTGTGATTTTGGTTACATATGAAACCTAAGACATAGAGCCAAATATCTCTAGAAGGAACTCTAACTTAATTATGGCTTTATGACCTTGGACATTGAGATCTAAAAAGGTGACCTGATGTTACCCTTGTTTTAGAGCAGCTTGTGATATTTTACTTATATATCATGATTTAGAAGTCCAAATGGTATTATTTTGGTGCTATAAAAACTATACACATAGAATAAAAAATGTCTAAAAGACCTCGAAACCCAATTTTGACTTTTTCTATATGCATGTTAAGGAAAAAGTAGTGGTATGAATGGAGAGAGTGTCTGTCACGACCATGACATTGTTTTTGTTTCCAATTTTTTTTACCGAATCTTTTTTAATGTGTATGATACCTTTCAAATACTTCCAAATAAATTAAGTAGGGCTTACCATGTGTGAATTGGGTGATCAAACAACGAAATTTAATATTGAGCATAATGCATTCCAAAGAAAACTTACTTGTACATAAATGATTGGTATGCATATTTATTGCTCATATATGAATAGTATGATTATAAAAGTGTGATTTTGGCACCCTCCTAATGGTGGTAAGCCATAAATTGCATGTATGAATGAAAATATAGATTTTATGACTTGAAATGTATATCATATGATTTGCTAATATATGAATTGTGAAATTTTCAAATGGTTAAAGAAAATGTTATAGTGCCTACTCTATTGTCTTGGTTGTGGATAGATAGGCATTCCTATAGGGTAACAATGCAGATGCTATAGTTTGACACCACCAATGTCTACAGTTTGATACCTTTAGGTATCCACAGTTCGATATCTTCAGATATCCACAACACCTGTTATCTACACCCACAGAAAATGTGCAGGCCTAAGACAAAAAGTAAAGTAAAGAGATATAAATAAGAAATGCAGTATGACAACATAAATAATCGGTATATGAATGAGCATTTTCATTTGTATTGATAATTTGTATCATTGAGTGTTGAATATCAATGTTTGAGTTTTGAAGGTGAATTTACAGTATATGAAAAAAATATTGAAGCATGTTTGCATTATTTATTTAATTAAGTATGTCATCATTGTTTATATTTGTATGATGTTCATGAATGTATGTGCTTGACGGATGACTGCTGTGAGTGGTCATCCAAACTAAGTGTTTCCCCACTAAGCTTTCAAGCTTAGCACGAGTGTTAATTTGTGTAGGTCTAAGTCATATGAGCGAGGTACAGGGAACATCTGCAAGGACCAAGGCCAACAGATAGAAGAAAAAGTACTTTTGGAAGGCATTGTTAGTTAAAAATGATTGTACATATAATGGTTAAAGGAAATTGTATGATTTCTTTTGGATTACGATGTAAATGTAAAAATGTTTTACTACTGTTAAATGATAATGTTAAGCATTGGGGAGTTTTGTAATGTGTATATGTATAGCATTGAACCAAAATGCATGTCATGAATGTATATAAAGGAAATTGGTTGCCTTATGTGTAGATGGTTGTAAGTTCCGTATAGGGGTTGTTATACTTAAGGTCTCTAATTAAATTTCTTAGGTTATATCTTATAGGAATGCATTATTGATTTATGATTCTGTCTATTAGATTTCATCCTAATCTGAAAGATTCATGTTATCTTATCTCTCTGGTTGCAATCAACTCCTAATTACAATAGATATATTCATACTACGATTTCTCAATCCCTACATATGAAATCAGATTATGATATAATATTCTCTCGTTATTAGAATATAAATAAAATATAATTAGATCACAACATATCAAACAACCAATTGCATTAATAAAAAATCAATTCATATCAAAATATTAATATAACGTTCATCTAACATAAGTACTAACTGGGCGTTTAGTCACACATGATCAAATACAAAATCAAACATATATAAATAGAAACACGAATCGAAAACAATGAGTTCATAATTCTACATCTCCCTCATTGTCTTCTATCGAATGCTTTTGCAATGTAGAGGCTTGCATTTTGATGGATCTGTCGATGATTTCTTTGTATTTTCCACTTCTCTCTACCAAAGTCACACTTAGAGAATGAGTTCCACATCTGGAATCGCTTCTTTCAAGACCACTCTCTATGTTCATATAAATAAGGGAATGTACCTCTTGCATGGAGTCTTTAGTCCCCGAATGCCTATTAGATAGAGTAGAGCACCAGCTCATTCCCTTCACTCCGCTCTCGCAAAGTCAGATTGGTTTGGAAGGCGAGTGGATTAATCCTAATTATTTATTTTATATTTTATATTTTAAAAGGGTTCAATTTGTACCAAATATTTTCTTATAGGCTTGGTAGACTTAAAGAAAAGAATCTAGAAGAAACTTTGGGCCAAAATGAAGTTTAGCCCAGAAGAAAATCCCAGAACAAAGAAGCATCCCATAGAAAAGCAATAGCCTAATATTTCAGCCCATTTCCTAGACCAGATCTAAAACCTTAACAACAGAACAAGGAGAGGAAGTAGTTCAACAGATAAAAAGAAAAACAAAATGCAAAAAGAAGAAGAATAAAAGAGCAACCACCAAGAACGAAACCAAAATGCATAAAAGAAGGAATAGAACAAAAGCATAGAAGAAGAATCCAAAAAATGCAAAATGACACATCCAGAAAAGAGTATAATGCAATAGAGTCTATAGGAGAACATGCAAGTAGCAAAATGCAGAGTCCAGATGAAAAAGAGTGCAAAATGCACAATAGAAGATAGATAAGTCAAAACACATAGCAGAGAAAAAAAAAGCCAAAATGTTAACACAGAGAAGGAGCAGGGGAGAAAACACAACATTGGCAAAGAAATCAACATAACTAGCACAGGGGGTGGAGAAGGAGACTCGCCAACCTATTTTTCTCTCCATCCAATGTCTTCAAAATGGAAGAGTTAAGCAGAAACTAATCCAAATCCATGTAAAAAGGAAGAAGATAACTGGAGGTTCATCTAAATCTAGTAACGTGGGGCAGCTAGGGTGTGTTTTTGAGACTATAAAAATGGTAGCTTAGGAGGAGAAAGACAAAGCATGCAATCGCGCAAGGTTAAAAGGTCATAGAGGTTCTTTCATCCTTTCAAGGCAGGTTAAAGCTAGGAATTATTGCAAGGAGCATTTGGGAGTGAAAAGAGAGAAAATTTCTAACTATTTTGAGTTAGTTTGTGACTAGTGGAGGAAGAAATTCTAGACCTTTAGGGTTGGTCCGAGGTCTGTGAAGGCAAAAAAATTGAATGAGTTTTTCAAAAACCCTACTCTCTTTGTTTCTAGTTTCTTATAATTAATTTATGATTAATTGTTGAATTCTAGTTTAGACATATTGTTTTAACTATGGTATTTTATTTTTTATTTAATTCAATTAATTACTGTGTGGATTAACATTTATGCAATTGATTCATGTTCTTATTTGATTGGAGATGTCCTTGATTATTTGAACGTGATAAGTCAAATTAGTGATTCATATGGAATTGTATGAGCTGGAATTTCAATATTCGTTAGACAAATTTTGGTTATTGATTTTGTTACCTTGTGCTTACCGTGTTTTTGATGCTTGAGATGAGCTAGTTCAATTTTAAAGAGTGAAAAGGGATAGGTAGGAACCAACTGATTGGTTTTGTATAGTTAATTTATAAATATCCATTCATTTGTAAATATTAGGTAAGATTTATGTTTTATTTCTTTGATTTCTAGACGCAATTTAAACAGCAATCCCTACTCCTAATTTGTATATACGTACTAGCTTACCTAAATTTATAGGTTCCATTATTACAATTATTTTGGTTTTCGAATTTTGCCTATTTTCAGCTCATAAATAAAGGTAAACTTATATGTGAGGATAATTAGATGAAAATGGACAACTTTGGATGAAATCTCTATATGTGCTTCATTATGTATGTTTAATCCCATCTCAACTCGAAAAATAACATAGCTTAATGTATTATCTTAAAAAGAACTATGTAATGGATTTTTCACTCAAATATGTTGATTAATATATATTGTGGCAAATCTAGAAATTTTCTTTTAATGGTTCATTCGTTTATCGAAATATGTTTTATTAGTTTAATTATGTAAAGATATATGTCTTGATTGAACTAGATATGTAATTTGCCAATTGATTTCTTAAAAAATATTGCAAAATGAAATAGGGGTTGTCTACTTAAAATTTCATATTTGTATAATTTGATTTCATCATTAAAAAAATAAATTTCTAGCTTTTAAATATTGATTATGTGATTCTAAGAATATGTTATGAGCTTATTTTCTTCAGTTTTGATGTTGTATTTCATTTACGTGGGTTAAAGAGGATCTTATGTGTTGATATTTTGTTTTGGAATTCGTTTTGTATAAGCAAATTATTAGGATGTAATTGTCTCTTAAAAAAACAAATTGATTTTTAGAATATTTTTAATTAGATTTATTATAATTAATAAACTAAATTAGTAAATTAACTTTCTTTATGAGATTGACTAATAAACTAAATTAGTAAATTAACTTTCTTTATGGGATTGACTCTTATTTACTCTACTCTAAATTGATTAATAAATTGAAATTAAAATAAGTATTTAATTTATATACGCCTAATGACACGTATCAAATTTTAGTGCCTTTGTCATAGAAAGTTTTATTTTCCTAGTTTATTTATTTTTAAATCATAACTGAAGTTCTTTTGTTTTAAAAAAAATAGGTAAGCAAGAGAGAAGGTGATTTTTATGAAATTATGAGATGGAAAAGAAACTAAAGTACAAATCAAATGTGAAAAGGAAGAAAAAGGATAGAAATGGTCGTAGCTACCTTGAAGCAACTTTCAAAGCCAAACTTAGAAGATCAACCTGTACATAGGGCCATTCTTAATATTTTATAGGTCTTGGGCAAAGTAAAAAAAGTTTCTATTTTTGTCTTTTTTGGGCCCTCACAAAGAAAAAAAAAGCAAAATATGGGCCCTTTTTGTTGTTCTTTATGAGTTCAAGAATAGGCCCAATTTTGTTTTATTTTTATTTTTTATTTGGATAAAAATATGTCCTTTTTATCATTTATGAGGATGGGCTCTGGGCGGGTGCTCGCCCTGCCCTTGCCCATGGTCGACCTTGCCTTTACACATCGTATTTCCAATCTTGGAAAGACTCTTGAAGTTGAATTCAAGTTTTTTAAATTTATTGCCTAAATTCTATGGACGTGTAGGTGAGAATCCTTATAGGCATTTAAAAGAATTTTTGGTTATTTGTTCTACTATGAGACTTGAAGGAATTGATGAAGAACAAGTGAAATTACATTTTTTTTTCCATTTTCATTGCATGATTTTGCTAAAGATTGGTTATATTGTTTGCCTCCTAGATTTATAAATGCAGGAGTGGAAATACATAGAGTTTTTCTTGAAAAATATTTTCCTGCTAGTAAAATAGGATCTATTAGGAAAGAAATATATGGAATTAGAGAAAACATGAATGAGTTACTATATGAATATTGGGAAAGATTTAAAAGACTGCGTACTAGTTTCCCCAATCATCATATTAGTAACCAATTTTTAATACAATATTTATATGACGGACTTTTACCCAAAGTTGCAAATATCGTACCGGGCTTGGTACCAGATTTAGTTCTGGTACGGTACTGTACCGATACTGGTCAATATTGGGTATCATTTCGGATAATTTTTTAAATTTATGAAATAGTCTCTAAAATTTTTAAAATTTGCAAAATAGTCCATTGGTATATTGTACAGTTATACTGTATAATTTACTAGTTTACTGTTTACATCAACCCTGTTTTCAAAAATCATAATAATAAATAATAATCAAAATTAATATGAAATAATAATAATTTTTAAATGTTTCACATATAAATAATAACCACAATTAATATAAAAAGGACAATCATCATCATACAAATATAAAATTAAGAATAATACAAAGTTTTAAAAATATTACAATAATATAATTTCATCATTTTAATAAATAATAATTGCATCAAGACATCCAATAAAAAGAACAATAAATATCATTAAACAATTTACAAAAAGAGTTCATAACGAAGAAACAATCATGTAGAAGGTAAACCTAAGACAAAAACATTTATAGTTATATTACATATATAGAATTTAACATAAACATCAAATATAAGTAAAATTAAAAGAAGAAGAAAAAAAACTGGAACGAAATTCAATCGTCAATGGGAGGATACCGACTATAACTGCAATGACCCCAGTGATCATTTGATATAAAATCCTCATCATTGAGAGGAGCTTCATCGTTATTATCATTCAAATTTAATGAATTAAATGATATGTCAATGCTTTCCCATCTAAGATTATCTTCCAAGTCATTCACATATATCAAATTCGATTCTTCAGAAACCCAATCCACCAAAAGATCAATATTATCAATGGAAGTTGGATCAGTTGAACTACTTGTACTATTAAGACACCTACTAAAAAATTAAATTTAATTATTAGAAAATTATAAGAAATTATATCAAAATTAATAATGACAATAATGAAAATAACATACTTTTCCCGAAGCTTTAAATTGTAATGAACAAAAACCAAGTTATTCAACCTCTTATGCTCCAATCTATTCCTTTTCTTTGAGTGGATAAATTCAAATGTGCTCCAGTTTCGTTCACAACCTGTTGCACTCACACATTGACTTAAAATCCGAATTGCAAACCTTTTCAATTCTGGAATATCATTTTTAAATTGATCCCACCAAGAAATTGTAAGTCATAAGATAACAAAAGCAGCGTTATAAACAAAATAAAGTGATAATTAATTTTCAACAAATAAGAAAAAGGAAATAACTAATACCTAGGGAAAGTTTTCCTCTTTGTCGAATAACAATCGACATTCCAAAATCCTCATAAGACAACTTGTTAAGCTCCATTTGTGAGCTTAAAAGATCTTGCATCGCGTCAATGTTAAAAATTATTGTAATAGTTAAAAAAGGCCCTAGCTGCAAACAATGGAGAAGAAAGTTGTCTTTTCCTTCTCTCATTAATGATTGAAAGATATGGTGTGTATAAAGAAGGCCTATGTTTCAGATTGGCCTTGATTGCTTTTGTTGCTTTGTACATGGCATCAAAAATATAACCCATTGTTAACTTTTCTTTACTATCAGCCAAGCGAAGCACCCTCACCAAAGGCTCACACACTCGAATAACAAATTGACATTGAGACCAAAATTCTCTATCTTCCAGTATATTATTACAAACCTCCACTCCAGCATTAGACCTAATATGCTGAGATGCAATCCACTTATCACGTGTAAACAAAAGACTGAAGTGATAAGAAATTTGTGGCAAATCTTGTCATAGCAGGATGACATAAATTCCAACCATTGGTAAATTCCTTTCTCATCAAATTCAATACCCCTGCACGATTATAAATGAACTTTGTCACCTTTTTAGCTTTCTGCATAGTCTGATCAATAACAAGAAAATACCTAGGATCTCCTATATTCTCCAGCATTAGGTCAATGTAATATACAACACAAGGAGTCCAAAAAAATGAATTACACGTATTCTGCAACCTTTTTCCTGCCGCTTTATAAGTGGAATCATTGTCAGTGATAAACTGAACAATGTTTTCTAGCCCTACATCATTCACAACTTTATCAAATATCGCAAACAAAGTCTCAGTATTTATAATAAGGCCAGATGCATTAATAGATTTCAAAAACATAGAACCATTTGTAGAATAAACCAAAAAATTTATAATAGGCTCTTATCTCCTATTTTTCCAACCATCACACATGATTTAACATCCATAAGTGCCCCAATTCACTCTTCTTTCAGCCAAATAACTTCTAATTTTAGAAACATCACAACCCAAAAGTTTACCTCTTAAGTCATCAATTGAAGGACCTTTGTATCTTGGACCATAAGAGGCTATTGCACTCATCATAAATTAATAATAATAAGACTGAGAAGCATTAAATGATGAATCTGTATCATACCACCATCTAGCTATTGCCATATCGACATTGTGAGCCGCATCTCCTGATTGCATTGCACTATGAATTGAAGGTTGGGCTTTAGGAGTTGTTCGTGGTGTAAAGAAACTAGTCACCTGCCTTCTTCTCTTCCTTACATTAGATTTAGGTACTTCTTCTTGAGCCTAAGATAGAATACTACCAGTACCAGTACCAGTACCACTTCCACCTTCAACATTTCCAAAATTACCACGGAAACTAGAAAACGAACTTCCACTACCAATTTCAAAATTCAACCTTTCCCTCATATCTCTCTCATATTGATATTCATCAAGCAATTTTTTCATCTCCTACTTCACGTCATGACTTACTTTTTTACAGAGTTCCACATCTCCTTTAACTACAACTAAATGTTTTTTTAATTGGGTAATTCCTCCACCTTTCAAATGCTTGTTACAAAACAAGCAAATAGTATTGTTCCTCATGCCGGGAACCAATGCAGCATGAGCCCAAGCTGGATCATTGTATCTTCCAGAAGTGGATTGATCAGGAGTACTTGAACTTTCTTTCATTTATCTGTAAAAATAAATGAATGCATATTTAAAAAAAAACATATAAAAATAAATAACATATAATTTCAGTACATAATATGCATATCCATCTTATATAATACAACTCATTCTATATCATTACATTACACACAATTCAATTTCATGGAACACAATTCACTATAAGTCAAAAGCTAACAATTCAAAACATTCAACATATATAATTACACAAAACATACATCAACAATTTCCATTTTCAACAATTTTTAACAATTTCTATTTCCAACAATCACAAAACATTCATAATTCAAATTTCATTTTCAACAATTTCTAATAATTTCCAATTCCATTTCCAACAATTTCCAACAATTTCCATTTCCAATACTAACAAAACATTCATAATTTCATTTCCATTTCCAAAAATTTCCAATTACATTTCCAAAAAATTTCAACAAATTTCATTTCCAATAATCACAAAACATACATAAACAATTTCCATTTCTATTAATCACAAAACATTCATAAAACAATTTCCAATTCCATTTCCAGCAATTTTCATTTCCAGCAATCACAAAACATACATAAATAATTTCCATTTCCATTAATCACAAAACATTCATAAAACAATTTCCATTTCCATTTCTAAAAATTTTCATTTCTAATAATCACAAAACATACATAAACAATTCCCATTTCCATTAATCACAAAAAAGTCATAAAACAATTTCCATTTCCAACTATTTCTATTTCCATTTCCAACAATTTTCAATAATTTTCATTTCCAACAATCACAAAACATACATAAAAAATTTCCATTTCCATTAATCACAAAACATTCATAAAACAATTTCCATTTCCAACAATTTCCATTTTCATTTCCAACAATCACAAAATATACATAAACAATTTTCATTTCCATTAATCACTAAACATTCATAATTCTATTTCCATTTTCAACAAATATTATGTCACGACCCGGTACCACATTGGGCCCATGACAACCGCCACATAACCGGGATAAGGACACTAACGGTACCTTAATTCGACTATGCAAGGCTAACTAAATATCAATTCTTTTCGTTTTTTTTGAAAAATTTGAGTAGCACAACGGTTATATTTTTAAAACCTGCAAACGATTTCAAACATGCTTCTATATTCACATCCAACCACAACTCCAGGACTCTCTAGTCCACTCAAGGCAATCTCAACAACAGTGTCAAAGTTTATACATAAAATCTTTTACAAAACACAAGGCAATAAAAAGTTAGCTTACAGAATCATAAAACGTATCTACATAAACATAGTTCATGAGCCACTAGACAACAAAAGTCAAAAAATAAGAAACTACCCACGTGTGGTAATACCCCGAAAATGTCAAAAGACCACACGATCCACTCAGGGCTTCAAATTCACTAAATTAACCTGCATACACCCAAATGACTTAAATACATCTTTGAACTCATATACAACCATATGTATATATCAATATACAGTAGTATCTCCAAATACAGTACAACACAAAAGGGCTCCGAAAGTCCGGTGTTACATTTTAACAATTTTCATTTTCAACAATCACAAAATATTCATAATTTCATTTCCATTTCCAACAATTTCTATTTCAATTTCCTACAATTTTCAACAATTTCCATTTCCAATAATTACAAAACATACATAAATAATTTTCATTTCCATTTCCAACAATTTTTAACAATTTTCATTTCCATTTCCAACAATTTTCAACAATTTTCATTTGCATTAATCACAAAACATTCATAAAATAATTTCCATTTCCCAACAATCACAAAAAATGCATAAACAATTTTCATTTTCAATAATTTTAACAATTTCTATTTCCAACAATCACAAAACATTCATAATTCCATTCTCATTTTCAATAATTTTCAACAATTTCCATTTCCATTACCAATAATGACAATACATTTATAAAACAATTTCCATTTCTAACAATTTTCAACAATTTCCATTTTCAACTTCCACAAATGATACATAAACAATTTCTATTTCCAACAATTTCCAACAATTTCAATTCAAAGTTTCACACATAAGGATCAAGTTGAAGGGTATGATATGATTTACATAATTGCCAAATAATGACTGATATATCTTATACAATTGTTCATACACATATATTCATAACATATATATTCATAACATGATGATCAAGTTGAAAGATATATTCATAACATGAAGATCAAGTCGAAAGATATAGCTTCTTTCGAAATGATTTTTTTTCCTATTTAAAGCTCTGGATCTTCTTTTCATTTCTAACAAACCATAATATTATATACACCATTCTATATTTCGTTCTTAAATATTTATGTTGCTTTTATAATTTTTAATTGACATTAATAAATCTAAGTATAATTGATTGGAACCTATAAGTCTACAACATATTCATAGTTTGACCAAAAAAAAGTTCTTTTTTAAATACATTTATTAAATCACTACTTTCACACATTATCTATTATAAATATTTATGATACGCCACACATATATATTACCAAATAATTAAAGTTCAACATATTTTATACTCAATTAATTATTTACCCAAAACTAATACCCA
>JAOSBM010139745.1:0-15116 GCA_027568955.1 Erythroxylum tenue | reverse complement strand
ACTGATTTGAGTTAGAAATTTGTGTTCTTGTTGTTTAGGTTCAATATCATATGCATTATCCTGGAAGTAAAATACCAAAGTGGGTCGAGTATCAAAGTACGGGTGATTCAGTGGAAGTCCCCATTCCTTCTCATTGGCATAATCGTGATATATTGAGGGTCGGCTTATGTGTGTGCGTTAAGTCTTTGACGAAAGGTTTATATGATGGGGATTTCTATCTTAGATATGATTGCCATTTTGGAGACAACTACTATGCTACCTTTGAAGATAAAACGATTTGTAAACATGGCTCTGAATACGCACTTAAGGAGCACGTGATAGTCATCTTTCATGATATGTTTTGCAATTGGATAGACGGACATGGTTATTCATTAGGAGATGTAGCCTTGTTCAAGTTCAGTTTAGCCAAATATGAATGTATAGAAATCCTGAGGTGCGGGGTCACTATATTCCTAAGATCAGGATGAATTCTATTAAGATCAGGATGAATTTGGGGCATTCTATTGTGATATGTTGAGCCAATATGCCATTCGTTGCAATTATGGCATCCAATTGTCATGCAAGGCTATTGTCCATCTAGATCAGCTATTGCAAAATTTCGAGCACGGGCAGGTTATGCTGATTTCATTAAGCAATGGAATATTGGAGTTTATTTCTCGTTAAGATTGGTTTGGCAACTCTTTCTACAAATATGTTTGATATGAAATTTGCTCATGGCCATGTATTTGATAAGAGTATATGGTTCTTGAATGTGCACAGGTTTCAAGAAATAGCAGGGGCTCTGGATTCAACACTCTCAGCTACCACTCTCGTACCTGTTCAGAATGGAGAATCCAATGGCTTAACTTTGAAATAGAGTACCACTCTCTTGGAGAGCCCCTGCTATATCTTGTTGGAGAGAAGATGTTTTTTATTGTCTCTTCCTATGACAAGTTCCTTCGCTTATGCTTATAGCTGCTTTCAAGGTCTTATGTTTTATAGCAAATTTGATGTATTTGATTGACAATGTCCATGAAAGACCTAAGCTCCACGGTGCTAAATTCCTATTTATTGCCTTACAGATAGTCAAGCTGGTTGTCATCTGGATTGGCTGCTAGGAGGATGGGTAATGTTGGCACCACATCTGGGTCTGAATGGGCAAGTTATGCTGCTCCTAATGATTTTGTTTGTGTATGTATTATTCCGTGATTCTACCATATCTTTGACTTAAGATAGAGGAGCATTTATGTGTTTGCATGTTTTTTACCCTATAGTGCCCATCTTTGTCTGTCTACATTTGGCATTCGGTAGCATGTTTTGTCCATCTAAATTCTATTTTCTGTTCTACATTCTTGGACCCAGATTTGCAAACTGTATTTGCAGTGTAACAGATTGTATCAACACCTCTTGTGAATGCTTAATTAGCACCTTTTTTTTGCAGATTATTCATGGCATTAATTTTCTCTCTAAGTAGGTTTGTGGGAACTATATTGAACTTGTAGTTAAGCTTCTATCTTCATGTTCAGCCGATATTCTTGATGTAGTAAAGCAAAGCATATTGCAAGGCAGAAAATCATTGAATGATTTGGCTCCTCTAGCTGTTAAAACGATCACAGATGCATTGGTTGATAACGCTATCGAGGTAAAACTTTCCCATAAAAGGTTGCTCATGCTTGAGCTTGGAAGCCCATTAGATAGTTTATTTCATTAACAAATTTATGGAATTTCGTTTGTTTGTAAATGTTGGACAGGACTTGAGACAGGTGAAGGGAATAACTGCAACTTACAGGATAACCAATAAGCCTCTTCCTGTCAGACGCTCACCCCATGTCTCTGGTGTCCTGCAACCACTAAAGGTGAAGTCTTGTCAGCTTGCTATTTTGTCTCCTTTTTGGAATAAATATCGTAACTAGTTTTTCACATTTAGACTGGTTTTAGGTCTCATTCTTTGCTTCTTGCTGAAGTAGTATGTGATATTTAAAAAGCTTGCGTTCCAAAAGTTTGTCTAACAATAATGTAAGATTTTCAGAATAGATGCATGGTGTACGCATCCAAAAGTTAGTCTAACAAGAATATAAGATTTTTAGAATAGATGCATGGTGTACTTAACTTTGTAATGGAACAAGGACAGGTTTCTTTGTGTTAATGCAGATGCATTAGGTTGCTGTCTAGTAACTAAACAGTCTTGTCAATGAACTTGTTTCCAATACCTATGTTTTGTTGAAACCGCTCATAATCACATTTTTAACTCATCGCTTTTTTGTAGTTCTATATGGTCATCATAATGGATGCCTCTGCAAGCTTCGAACTCATCTCTGAAATTGCAGATTAGTAATCAGGTGCTTGAGTAATTATTCTTTGTCACTGGTATTTTTGGATGGTGAACAAGCTACAACATATTTGACTTAAGGACACCAGGAATGAATCATTACATGGTGCTATAACCGATATTACTGGTTGCTACTATGAATTAGCTGCTGAACTCGTTAATGCGGTTAGTATCCAAAGAAGAATATCCTTTTTTGAGTATTTGAGCTCCTGACGTGGACCTTTAGCTAACTTTTTTGTGTCATTATCTAGGCAAGGGAAACTGAGTCTTCACTTCAGAGAATATTCTGACGCTTGTAGGACCCCTCCATTAGCTCCTCAACTAATTGGACTGGCTGAAACTTGTTCTGGTGCTCCTCTGAAGTCAACTGTTAAATCAAGGGTTATTGATTTGGGTTGTGTAGAAAGCTTGAGTTTTGAGGTTAGAGGACTTTTGTTTTGCATTGCAGAGAAGATAATGCAACTAACTCCACATTGAATTTGACACCATCTGTGTACCATTCGCAGTGCTTTAACGTTTTTTCTTAGGTTTTATATTTTGTTCGTAGAGATTATGTTTTATAATGTTTGACTGACCAAGATGACAATTTTAGAGCAATATTGTATAGAGTTTGTCAATTCCCCTATGCTCATTTGTCTTAGAATGGTTTCGATGATTGTTTACTGTATGAAAAAATGCTAGGAGAGTTGATGTTATGGCTTTCAGGTCTTGTATATGAATCATCACTTTGGATTTTCCTTTAAAAAGGGGTATCTGAAAAGCATCCAATTGAAGCATTAAGATGGTAATTTTGTATTGGTTTTGGATTTAAGAGTGGTGATTGCTTAGAAGGGCGGTATTTGGAAGCTAATAAGTATAGCCTTCTGGTTCCATGTTCCTTCTCATTACTGTTAGGAAGCAGTAATAATATTTGAACTTGTAACTAATAATAAAGTATTAACAAAACAAATACAGATGTTCTCATGAAATCTAAGGTAAGGGTATATGTATCCAAATCTCTGACGTGCCATGAACATGTAAAGCATGAAGTTTAAGGAGATGAAGATGAATCATTGGTGTAGGGGAAAAAGAAGCAGAATTTTAGTTCACACTGTTGTGTACTATTCTCAAACACCTGATCAACTGACTATGTAACAGATAGTAAAATAAAAAAATAGAAAAACAATTTGTTCAGCAAAAGAGAAGAGCATATTAAACAGAACTAGTAGTGCAAAAAATTCAGAAGAAGAAAAGGTCAAACAATTTTCTCTGAGCAATATCTGATGTGAGTCATTTAGAGCTTAATTTACAAGCACACCAGAAGCACAAAATGACTGTGTGGCTCCAAGTTCTATGTTCTTTAATTGTTAACAATGCAGTTCTACATAGGAGTATGTATCTGCATTGTTAAAGAGACGATCTTGGCTTTTCTAATGGAAGTCAAATCGTTGCCTTAAAAGTTAGCTATTGCTCCTTGTTCTCATTCAAATATATGATCAATACTTGTATCAAGTACTGATGAAGTTCTAATGCAAGAAGGTTATCTAGTCTTAAGGTTAGACTTTTTGAGCCAGAACAAAACAACAGTACACCGTAATACATGCTTTAAACTGGGCTGAAGTTACAATTTACCACTCAAAAAGAGAAATCTTGTGAAAATTGAAATTATTATCCTAATTTATTTAGAAATTTCTCACGGAAAATATGTGTGTTAATTTCTTCAATCTTATTTAATTGCGAAGTCGCTCTATTCCAGTTATTTTTCACAAGAGAAGCTGAGTCAAACTAAAAGGCCAGTGCTTTAAGTTCATTGCTCCGATTGGAGGGGTCTTAATTCTTCACTTTCATTATGCTGTCATTGTCAGAAATGTCCATTTACACACAATACAGGAAACATTTAACCAAGAAAATAAGGAGACTCCAATTCCACGGTGAAGGTAGAAGAAATTGACTTAATCTAAAAAGGTCACTGCTTCAAATTAGTGCTCTGTCTTGGTAGTCTTATCTCTTCTGTTTGCAATTTAATTGTTCTGTTCTGGTCAGAATTGTTAATTCAATTTATTTCATCACTGTATTTAATTTGATTTTCGGGAGTAGGAGTTTTTATTTTTTTTCATGTTCCGCTGTTGTGCTTGAGTATAGTACGAAGACAATGAGAGATTGCTTCAGAATGTGACGAAAAGCAAACATGCAAAATAGTAAAGTATAGAAGAAGTAGCATACTTTACAATTTCTAGAGTTACAAATAAGAGTAGTAATGAAATGGGTTAACTTAAAAGTTTTTTTAGTTAAAATTTAATTTTAAATCTAAAATTTAAACTTCATATAAATTCAATTAAATCAAATACTGTTTGTTAAAGAATCTAATATATATGCAATTAATCTTCTACCACACATGTTCACAAACTTCAACATTAACAAACATAGTAAGCACACAAACAAGTATTATACTGTACAATTTGTGTAGTTACATATAAAAAAATGTATTACAATTGTTAGATTTCAAGTAAGGAGTTGGGATAGCAATTGGCCAGTCCGATATAATTTTTTTAAAAATTAAAAATATAAAATAATATCTTTTTTAATTGAGTCAAGATTTAAGTTACTCAGGCTCAGATTAACGCAAGAATCAACTCTTCTATTAACAATTAAAAGCACCTTAATTTAAATTCATAACTACTCCTATAGATTAGACATTCACCAAACCGGATATAATGTATGCAGTGCAGGTATATTATCACAATTCATGGACAAACCTTCTGAGCTCCACCTATATAAAGTTCTCAGATATTTGAAAGGAGCCCCAGGTAATTAAATCTTCTTATCTGCAACAACTAGTCATGATTTAACTGCCTATTCAAACAGTGACTGGGTTGGGGGTACCGATAACAGAAGGTTAGTTATAGATTTTTGCAGATTTCTGGGTACTAATTTGGTTAGTTGGAAGTCGAAGAAACAATCTTTAGTAGTTAGAAGTTCCTTAGAAGCAGAATACAGAGGCATAGTAGCAACAACCTGTGAACTTTTATGGTTTGTTCGTAGTGCACTTTACTTAGATGGTGTCCTACCATTTTATCCTTAGACAGAACGGGCACACCCACACCCACACCCACACGCTTCTAAAAACACCGACTAAATGCGCGTCATTTTGACACGTGGAAGAAAAGTTGATTTTGAGTGGTCTGAGGCAGTAAATATTTTAGTGGGCTCCACTTTGCGTCTTTCCCTGTCTTTCTTTGTCCGTATCGTATTACTTTAAAAGTCTCTTCTGTTAACTTTCATTTTTCAATTTTTAAGTACTATTATCAGAAAAAAGTTTATTAATTTAATTTAAATTGAGGGAAATTATTTAAAATAAAATAATATTATTTTATTTGATAACGAAAGAATCTTTTGACTTTTTTGGATTGTTGGAGAGTTGGTAGACTTTTGTGAAAAGAAGCGAGAAATAAAGAACAATAGCTAAAGGGCGGTACTTGGCAGTGGGAAACACCGCACGCCAGATGCGTAAAAAGAGAACATATTCTCTTTTATTATCACAAAATTTTTATTAAAAAAGCAAGTTGAAACAAAAAAGTAAATTAAAAGTAGGAATAATAATAAGTTTTTAAAACAAATATTGACAGAACTAAAACAACATTATGCTGAGTTCAAGTTGAAACTATACATACAAGTATAATAAGTAAAGAAAATTAACTAATTATAAGATCATCATAAAACGACTTTAACTTATCAAGTCAGTAGTTAATTGGTATTTCCTTTCTTTTTGGTTAGTAAATCTAAGAGAATTTTTCTCCTTTTAAAGGAGGTAAATGATAAAAGTGATTACAACTTCGTATAGAATTACGTTAGGCTTACCCTTCTTTAGGTTTCTAATAATAGCCCACTTTAAAGATTCCTCCCAAATATTATAAGTATAGTTGTTACCAAGTATTGTGTATAAAATCTTTATCTAAACTACTTTCGAGAAACTGTATAGAAAAAAGAGGTGATCTAAAAGTTCTCCGTCCGTTGTTAATAGCAAGGAATCCCTGCCTCATCCATCCATTAAATATTAATAGATGAATGGATGTTTTCGGTGTCCCAAAAAAGCCAGAGACAAAAGAGCAGAGCGAAACTAAAAACTAAAAGTTCGATGAGTATAAAAGTATATAGTGGCTAATCTGTTGGCGGATTTCTGTTGGCATTGACTTCAAGTCAATGGATTTCTTCTGTCGGCATTTAAAAACTAAAAGTTCGATGAGTATAAAACTATATAGTGGCTAATCTGTTGGCGGATTTCTGTCGGCATTTCTTTCTTAAATAATGCGCGACGTGTTGCGATACTCATCTTCAACAACAATGGCTTCTTACTCTTCTTCTTCTTCTTCTTTGGCCTCCCAGTCTCCTCATCCATGGAGGTACGATGTCTTCATAAGTTTCAGGGGTGAAGACACTCGTCGCGGTTTCAGCAGCCATCTTTATGATGCTTTGTGCCGAAAGGCTCTCCGGACCTTCATTGACGACGATGAACTCCAAAGAGGAGAAGAAATTGCTTCGTCCCTTGTGCAAGCAATCCAAGAATCGAATGCTGCTGTCGTTGTCTTCTCAAAAAACTATGCATCTTCCACTTGGTGTCTCGATGAGCTTGTCAAGATCATTGAATGTCATCAAACTCGTGGACAGATTGTCATACCTGTCTTTTACGAGGTAAATCCATCCCATATAAGGAAACAATCCGACGATGTTGCCACAACTTTTGAAAAACATGAGCAAAATCCCAAGAACTCACATAAGATACAACAATGGAGGGACGCTTTGACCATGACTGCCAATTTATCTGGGTTGGATTCGAAGAACTTCAGGTAAAATTTTTGACCTGCTTCGTTTTATATCTGTTTCAAACTTTTACGGTCAATCCTAGATGTTTAATTTTAGGGAATCATGTTCTTCGACTTTGTGGCGATTATGTTCATCAATGTCGTTGTACCCATACTTATTACTTGAGTGTTTAAGAATTTAGGTATGTAGTTAATTGTTGTTCTAAGTTTTTGGTAACGGAAGGTAAAATCATAGTGTTTCATGATTGACAGGAAAGATCGCATCCTTATTAGTGAAATTGTTGAAGATATTTCGAAAAAACTGGTGAAATCAACCGTATTTAATGGTGATCAGCAGTTGGTTGGGGTAGATTCACACTTCCAGCAAATCAAGCAAGCATTATCTATTGAGGGACAGGACGTCTGCATCATAGGAATTTGGGGGATGGGCGGTATTGGAAAAACTACTATAGCTAAATTCATATTTAAGAGGTTGTCATCTAAATTCGAAGCTTGTTGTTTTCTTAAAGATGTGAGAAAAAGATCAAAAGTGAAGGATTTAAGGAAAGAACTCATTTCACAGCTACTGGGTAAACAAGAACCAAACGTATATGCATTTCCTGAATCAAGACTTGGTCGTAGAAGGGCACTAATCGTTCTTGATGATGTGGATGACTCGCAAGAATTAGATTCATTGATTGGAGATCCGTGTTGGTTTGGCTCACGAAGTGTAATTATTATCACTGGTAGAGATAAGCAGGTGCTTGGAAAAAGGGCTGGGTTTTTATATAAAGTTGAACAATTAAATGATGAAGAAGCCCTTCGACTTTTCAGTAAGAGTGCTTTCCAACAAAACTATCCCAGAAATGATTACAAATCCTTGTCTAGCTCAATTGTTAGATATGCACAAGGCAATCCTCTAGCTTTGAAGGTTTTAGGCTCCTCCCTAAATGGAAAAACGACAAAAGAGTGGGAAAGTGCATTGAATAAGTTGTCAAAGGTTCCAAACAAGAATATTCAAGATGTGTTGCAAATTGGCTTCGATGGCTTAGATAGGATGGAGAAAGATATCTTTCTTCATATCGCATGTTTCTTTAAAGGTGACAACAAAGATGTTGTGATGCGAGTGTTCGAAAGCTGTGAGTTTGATGCAGATATTGTAGTAAGTGTTCTGGTCGACAAGTGTTTTGTGACCATTTCCGAAAACACATTAGAAATGCATGACTTAATGCAAGAAATGGGAAAGGAAATTGTACGTCAAGAATCTACACATCCAAATGAACGTAGTAGACTATGGGATCCAAAAGATGTCTTTGAAGTACTTGCAAAGGACAAGGTAAAATTAGTCAATTGCTTTCTATATGAGATTTTTACGTTGTTTATTTATATTATTTTAAGAAAATATACATTGGAGTACTTTGAAAGTATGGTTTTCAAATAAGGATATTTTAAACATCCCTTTTATTATTATAATATATTTTTGAGAATCTTTTGTACTTCCTTTTTTACTTAAAGAAATCTTTGATTGTTATTTGTTAGGGAACGGAAGCAGTGGAAAGCATAATGTTGGACGTGTCTAAAATACAAGAGATAGATTTAAATCCAGAAGTATTCAAGAAAACACCTAATCTTAAATTTCTCAAATTCTATGTGTCTAATAGATCATACGGATGTAATCTACGTCTCCCTCAAGGTCTTGATTATCTTCCAAATAAGCTAACCTATTTTCATTGGGATGGATATCCATTGGAATCTTTTCCAAGCAATTTTCGACCAAACCATCTGATTGTGCTTGGATTACCCAATAGCAAGATAAGACAATTCCAGGAAGAAGTCAAGGTACTTTTCTTATGCCTTACATTTTCATATAATTAATTTTCTTATAGTTAAGTTTGAAAGAAAAAATGGATGAGAATTAATTCCTTTTCTTTTTGCTAAGCGCAGGATGAGAATATGGAATATTTAGTGGCATCGACATTTGGAAAAATTGGTATGATTCCTCATCGTTTTTGCGGTATGATTAAAACTCCACCTAGTATATATGGGAGGCAATTGGGCAAGGTTACGTACCTAAATTTGCAAAATTGCAAAAACATAAGTCATCTTCCAAATAGTAGAGTTGGATTTCTGGAAGCTCTTGAAGTTCTTAATCTTCGGGATTGCATAAATTTGAAAACATTCCCAGAAGTTTCAAGCAACATAAAGTCTATGGATTTAAGTTGCACAGCTATAGAACAGATACCTTCATCGTCGGTTGAACACCTTGGCAAATTGGAAGAATTAGTAATGTCTTATTGTGAAAACCTTGAAAGCCTTCCAAGCAACTTTTTCAACGCGTTAACATCTCTTACAAAACTTAATTTGGGTTGCTGCCTGAGTCTAAAGAAGCTTCCTGAAATCTCAGGCAACATGTATAGTTTACAGGAACTTAAGTTAGATCATACAAACGCAGAGATTCCATCATCTTTTGGCAATCTAAAGGGGCTGGAGATTTTAAAGATTTACAGTTGCCTCAAACTTACTTTTGTGCGTAAAAGTGTGGTTAATTTAGCGAGTCTTGAATATGTACATCTTGAAGGTCACACATTGCCTTGGTTGTTAGAGGGCATCTCTTCTTTAAAAACTTTGAAGCTTCGCTCCCTTAACATAAGGGAATTACCTGACAACTTGAGCTTTCTATCTTCTGTAACTAGTTTGGATTTAAGTTTGAATATTTTTGAGAGAATCCCTGCAACCATTAAACAACTTTCAAACTTGAGAGAGATTAATCTAACATCTTGCGAAAGGCTTATATCCTTGCCAGAACTTCCATCGAGTGTCATTCGGTTAACAGCTGATGAGTGCACATCATTAGAACAAATATGCACCCTTAAACATCTAGTCTTTGAGTCAGAAGGCACTGAGAAGAGATTTTCTTTACGGGACTGCTTAAAGCTGGATGAAGATGAATGCCAGGAAGTTGCAGATGTACTGTTAAGATATCACAAGCCAGGGGTATGTAACTTTCTTTTTTTCTCTTCTTTATTTTGTGATGGTATAATCACTAATTTGAGTTTTGTGTTCTTGTGGTTTAGGTTAGACATCTTATGCATTATCCTGGAATTAGAATACCAGAGTGGTTCGAGTATCAAAGTATGGGTGATTCAGTGGAAGTCCCTAGTCCTTCTCGTTGGTTTAATGGTTGTTTGTTGACGGTTGCTTTCTCTGTGTGCATTAAGCATGCTTATTCTGGCTTTGATATTTGGAGGAATGGTTTTGATTTTGAGGATCTCAGTATTAGATGTGAATGTGATTGCTATTTTGAAGACAGTAACCATGTTTCCTTAAGGATTTGTCAACTGGACATGGCGACTTCACTTGAGGAGCACGTGGGAGTCTTCTTTAATGATATATGTTGCCATTCAATATATGAACACGGTTATTCGTTAGGGGATGTAGCCTTCTTCAAGTTCAGTTTAAATTATTGTGGTGAAATTATGAAAATCCAGAAGTGGGGGGGTCACTCTAGTGTGTTCCCAAGATCAAGATGAACTCTATCAAAGGCCTTATTTGATGAGGAGCTTATCAGCTTTTTTTTAGCTGGTCAACCTACTTTAGCTGATTGACTTTGAGAAAAAGCTTAAAAGCTTGTTTGGTAAAGAGCTGGTAAAAAAGAAAAAAAAATGAAAGGCCAGCTGTGGACATACGCGTATAGAAGAAGATTAAAAAAATGAAGGCAGGCCAGCTGTGGACAGTCGGCATACGGATCCCCTGCCTAACTTTGTCTCAGCGCAAAAACGTCGTCGTTCTAATGACAAAACTTCACTGATAGAAAAATTCACACACGCTATTAGTCTTCCAATTTTCACCGCGACTCTACATCCTTGTCGTCTTCATCTTCATTCTCGCTAGTGCCCTAAAATTGTCATATGTTCTCAATCTGTTTGCCGCTGCTCTCTCCCTCACCGCTCTCTATTCAGATTTGACTATTTTGGGGCATTCTATTGTGATATGTTGAGCCAATATGCTATTCGTTGTAGTTATGACATCCAATTGTCATGCAAGCCTATTGTCCATCAATATCTGCTGATGCAAAATTTCAAGCACAAGCAGTTTTTGTTGATTTCATGAAGCAATGGAATATTGGAGTTTATTTCTCACTAAGGTTAGTTTGGCAACTCTTTCTACAAATATGTTTGATATGAAATTTGCTCATGGCCATGTATTTGATAACAGTATATGGTTCTTGAATGTGCACAGGTTTCAAGAAATAGCAGGGGCTCTGGATTCAACACTCTCAGCTACCACTCTCGTACCTGTTCAGAATGGAGAATCCAATGGCTCAACTTTGAAACAGAGTACCACTCTTTTAGAGAGCCCTTGCTATTTCTTGTTGGAGAGAAGATGTTTTTTATTGTCTCTTCCTCTGACAAGTTCCTTCGCTTATGCTTACAGCTGCTTTCAAGGTCTTATGTTTTAGAGCAAATTTGATGTATTTGATTGACAATGTCCATGAAAGACATAAGCTCCACGGTGCTAAATTCCTATTTATTGCCTTACAGATAGTCGAGCTGGTAGTCATGTGGATTGGCTGTTAGGAGGACGGCTAATGTTGGCACCACATTTGGGTTTGAATGGGCAACTTTGGCTGCTCCTGATGATTTTGTTTATGTATGAATTATTCCGTGATTCTACCATAACTTTTACTTAAGACTTAGTAGCATTTATGTTTTTGCATGTTTAGTACCCTATAGTGCCCATCTTTGTCTGTCTACATTTGGCATTTGGTAGCATGCTTTGTCCATCTAAATTCTACTTTCTGTTCTACATTCTTGTACCCAGATTTACAAACTGTATTTGCAGTGTACCGGATTGTATCAGCACCACTTGTGAATGCTTAATTAGCACTTTTTTTGTGCAGATTATTCATGACATTAATTTTCTCTCTAAGGAGTTTTGTGGGAACTATATTGAACATGTAGTTAAGCTTCTATCTTCATGTTCTACTGATATTCTTGATGTAGTTAAGCCGAACATATTGTAAGCTGGAAAATCTGGCGCCTCTAGTTGTTAAAGCCATCACAGATGCATTGGTTGATAAGGCTGTCGAGGTAAAACTTTCTCATGAAAGGTTGCTCACTTAATCTGATAGGAATGCTTGAGCTTGAAAGCCCATTATATGGTTTAATTCATTAACAAATTTATGGAGTTTCGTTTGTTTGTAAATGTTGGACAGGACTTGAGATATGTGAAGGGAATAACTGCAACTTATAGGATAACCAATAAGCCTCTTCCTATAAGACACTCACCCTATGTCTCTAGTGTCTTGTAACCACTAAAGGTGAAGTCTTGTCAGCTTGCTATTATGTCTCCTTTTTGGAATAAATATCGTAACTAGTTTTTCAAATTTAGACTAGTTCTAGGTCTCATTCCTTGCTTCTTGCTAAAGTAGTATGTGATATTTAAAAAGTTTGCATTCCAAAATTTAATCTAACAAAAGTCTTTGATTTTCAGAAAAGATGCGTGGTGTACATAACTTTGTAATGGAACAAGGACAGGTTTCTTTATGTTAATGCAGATGCAGTACGTTGTTGTCTAATAACTAAACAGTCCTGTCAATGAACTTGTTTCAAATACCTAAGCTTTGTTGAAACTGCTCATAATCACATGTTTAACTCATTGCTTTTCTGTAGTTCTATGGTCATCATAATGGATGCCTTTGCAAGCTTCGAACTTATCTCTGAAATTGCAGATTAGTAATCAGGTGCTTGAGTAATTATTCTTTGTCACAGGTATTTTTGGATGGTGAACGAGCTACGACATATTTGACGAAGGAAACTATGAATGAATCATTACATGGTGTGCTACAACCGATATTACTGGTTGCTACAATGAATTAGCTGCTGAACTTGATAACGTGGTTAGTATCCAAAGAAAAATATCCTTTTTTGAGTATTTGAGCTCCTGATGTGGACCTTTAGCTAACTTTTTTGTGTCATTAAATAGGCAAGGAAAACTGAGTCATCACTTCAGAGAATATTCTGATGCTTGTTGGACCACTACTCACTGGACTGGCTGAGACTTGTTCTGGTGCTCCTATGAAGTCAACTATTAAATCAAGGGTTATTGATTTGGGATTGTGAAGAAAGCTTGAGTTTTGAGGTTAGAGGACTCTTGTTTTGCATTGCAAAGAAGATAATGCAACTAGCTCTACATTGAATTTGACACCATCTGTGTACCATTCGTAGGGCTTTAACGTTTTTTCTTAGGCTCTATATTTTGTCTTTAAGATGGTAATTTTGTATTGGTTTTGGACTTAAGAGTGGTGATTGCTTAGAGAGGCAGTATTTGTGACCTAACAAGTATAGCCTTCTGGTTCCATGTTCCTTCTCATTACAGTTAGAAGCAGTAATAATATTTGAACTTGTAACTAATAATAAAGTATTAACAAAACAAATACAGATGTTCTCATGAAATCTAAGGTAAGGGTATATGTATCCAAATCTCTGACGTGCCATGAACATGTAAAGCATGAAGTTTAAGAAGATGAAGATGAATCATTGGTGTAGGGGAAAAAGAAGCAGAATTTTAGTTCACACTGTCGTGTACTATTCACAAGCACCTGATCAACTGACTATGTATCAGATGGTAAAATAAAAAAATGGAAAAACAATTTGTTCAGCAAAGAGAAGAGCATATTAAATAAAACAAGGGGAAAAATATTCGGGTTGATTTGTACGCATAAGAGACGAATGGTCCTTAACGAAGGAATATAATGTAGAATGTTAGCTTTCCAATATTTCAATAAATATAAAGGATAAAGCTATATTCTGTATATGAGCTCCACTCCATACAAACATAATTCTATTCTAGGACATTCAGTTTGAACAAAATTACAAGATCTTGAAGCTGTTTCTTTAACATAATTTGGTTCTATGCTATTGCTTTTATCATCAAAAAAATATGAATGTCCAGGATTCTGCCAAGAAACTTGCCACATCTTTTTGGAACATGGCAATGAATTTCAGTTCATCATGGAAGAGAAAAATATGATCCGTGACTAAAAGGTCCCCTATTAACTTTGTGAAGTGTAGCAATAGAGAGATGGATTAGCTAGAAAGATGTTCATGAAGTATGAGTTCTGAAATACCAAAACCACAGTTAGGAAGGAGATATAGAAGGTAAAATGTCGATACAGAGCTGAAAAAAATCTGGCACAAGTCATAAATCATATGGAAATACATCCAGTCCAGTATAATTCATGAGAACAATGCAATGCGGTTATCGAGACAAGCTAATTGCTTCAGAGATCATGAGAACAAAATGTTCATATGAAACAAAAATTAGTAAGTGCTTAACAGTGTAAGATTTTTTGTTTTGAAAGGCAAAATTCATTCACAAAAATTATTAGAATCAGGATACTGATTTTACAAATCTGAATTCTCTACTATAAACAGTACTAGTAGTGTAAAAAATTCAGAAGAAATGTTAGATATTTGGCTTTTTTCGTTCCAACCTATTTTTTACTGTTTTACCTTTTGTTTACAGATTATTATTTATCTTGTTTAAGCTAAAGACTTAGTCAAGTTTAGTTGCTAAACTTTCTAGATCATGTAGCTGTTAGTTCCAGATTTTTCTGATTTAGTTTTATCCACTTTTTGAATTGGAAGTGGCTGTAGGTTAGGGAAGTTTGTTATCCTTTCCTGTATAAATTCTGTAGCTTCTATGAATAAAAATGCTTCCTGTTTTTTGTTCTTTGCTGTCATGTTTTCTCTCTCACATAGCTGTTATTTTCCAACTTCGTTTAGCACTATGTCTTTCTATTTTTTTCCAACAGTGGTATCAGAGGTTTAGTTGATCTTATAGGACTTGCAGAAAATTTTTTTTGATCTAGTTTTAGTAGCTTACATACTTTTGTTTTTAAACTTGCTATTGTTACTATTTTCAATCTGTTTTTTAAACAGTTTCACAGCTGCAACTTTCTCATATTTTCAACTTGTTTGTTGCTATCTTTTGAACAATTTTTAAACCTCTTTCAAACTTGTTTTAAA
>JAOSBM010139559.1:0-15188 GCA_027568955.1 Erythroxylum tenue | reverse complement strand
AAAACAAATGTAAATTCAAAAAAGTAATTATAATTCAAATTTATTAAATTAAATTTTTTTGGAAATTTGAAATTTTCAAAATTAATAATTAAAATTGATTAATTATAAATTTTTAAATATTCAGATAAATGGAAACAAATTAAGAAATTATAATTTATATTAAATCATTGTTAATAAATTTGGCAAATTTATTTTAAATCAATTTATTTTATGCTAAATAACATTTATTAATTATTTCACATTCCACGACGTCTTCCCAACAAGTCGTCGCAGAAAAATACTTTCTGCGACGTCCTGTAAACGTCGTTAAACCTCAACAATCAGTGACGTTTACACCCAACGTCGTAAAATATCGACACATTTCCTGACGTCTTCATACACGTCGCAGAATGTCAATTTTCTGCGACGTCCTTCGCACATCGTTAAACCTAATAAATCCGTGACGTTTACTCCAAACGTCGCAAAATATCGACACCTTTCCTGACGTCTTCAAAAACGTCAAAGAATATCGGCGCCTTCCACGACGTTTACCAACAGACGTCGTAGATCCCTATTGCCTACCCCACCTTCTAAGACGTTTTTTGTGACGTTTTAATAGACGTCGTAGATGGTTTTCTACGACGGTTAAATGGCTTCTGCGACGTTTAAAAAATGACACAGAAAGGGTACTTTTCTTGTAGTGATTACATATGCAGCAAGTATAAGTCACGTAGATAAGAAACAGAAAAGACAATAAAATTCTCACCTATATTTAGAAATATATACATTATATCTATATATATAGAGAGAGAGAGAGACAAAGTGTTTCTAGAGTTATATGGCAAAAAGAAAAGAACATTAGACATGAATCATTTCAATCTGCCAAATGTACGAGTCATGTATTAGTGAAAAGAAAGAAATTGTTATTTAAGTTGGAGTTTCCCAAATAAAATGATACAAAGAGAAACTTTTGGGCACATATTTGCAACAAAATGCATATCTAGCATTGGATCAAACTTGAAATCAGCCTGTTGAAAGCGTCCTATACTAGATTCAATTACTAACAAAGTACAACCTGTTTAAGGTGGTAGTCTGAAAAATATAATATCAATGATAGCAAGACCACTAAAAATGATAAGTAGAACTTTCGAGTGTCCAAAAAGATAATAGAGACAAATCCAGATAAACACTCAAAGGCCCAGAAAAATATAAACTTACCAAGGGTTTCATTACATTTAAGGTTTCATTGAAATTCGAAAAATAGCAGGACAAGCATGCCACTAATGGTCTTTCTTAAGTTCTCAAAATTGCAATATAATTATTTTAACTCAAGGTTCACCACAAAATTTATCCCAAAGGCCATCAGTTTTGACATGCATGAAATAGAATTGTCGGAATTCTATTGACCTCAATTCCATGGTCACTCAACATTCACGAGGCCTAGATGCCAAGTGAACCTTGAGCCACCACTGTAATCTCCAGGGGCTTTTCTAGGCCTAGCACTCCCTCTTTTCTCTTCGCTGGACAAATTCAACTTCGCAATTTTTAATCACTTTAACTTGGAATTCTTCCTGTAAGACAAAAGGAAAATCAAATTCATTTAAAATGTCAAAGAGAAACGGACAAGATGAGAGATGTAAAGTAGCCCTCATAAATGGGTTTAGTTTTCAATCGTGCACAAAGTGAGCAAAGAACACATATACATTAACTAATTTTGTGAGTGAAAGATCTAGTTGAACTCTACTTTATTCTTCAACATCCGAGACAATCTTCGTTTCTCCTTGAGGTCACCTTCATGGCATTGTCTGCTATGCTCAACATCATGCTGCATTTTTAGTAGAAGCATGTCATAAAGAGCAAAACAAAGCATCTAAAAAGAGTCTCGAGTCAACACTAAAAAAACAGTCACTTGGTGACTAATAACCCAAAATTTACATGTATATTGCTAAATGCCACACATATATAATAACTTGAGAAGTACCTGTTGCTCACATTTATGGAGCAGTTTCTTTTCCACCAATCTTCGTTGATAAGCAGCTTCAATTAATGGAGCTTCCTCTTCTCATTTTGCCCTTTCTAGATAATCCATCATTCTTGCCAATAATAAACTTTGAGTGCAGCAATAAGACTACCAATACATCCACATAGAGAAGATAAGACAATAGACATATTTATCCTATTTCTACATTCACAAACACAGTGTATGATTATATAGGTAAGCATAAGAAAATGGACATGTTTAAAGAAGCCATACAATAGTGCCACCGTCCAGTCAATATTTTTCAAATTATTTCGAATTTCTTGAGTTAAGAACTCATTCCAAACAAACATAGTTTCATACAGGACTTGTCATGTCTCGTAATTACATTTTTTAAGACTAAGCAACACAAGGTACGAATAGCTGAAAAGAAGTCCCTTGAGAGATCCACCATTCATAGGAGCTTCTTGTATCTACAGATCCAAAAAAGACAAAAGGAAAGTTAATAATTTGTTGAAGTGGAATGGTTCTTATGAATCAACTGTTTAAGAAATAGATATAAAGCAATGGATTAAAATGAAGAAGATAATTTTTTTAAAAAAAGAAAAGAAAGTGACTTCCCCTCAAAACCCATATGATACCTTGTCTCATTCAACATGTTATACTAACATCACAACAGCAATGAAGTTTGTCCCTGTACATATGCCAGAAACAAACTGGAAACAGTCGACATAACATTATGAACTATAAAACAACATGAAAGGAACCGTAGATGTTTTGCATTACATCTCAATAAAGGAAAGAAAAGCAATAGAGAAAGTAAAATAGAAAAGAAAAGCAATAACACTGCCAAAAATAGAGTTAATTACATAAACCCTCACCATTAATTAACACTGAAGCGCATATCACAAAAAAGTACAGAGATTACCTCCACAATGTTGAACCTCTCTAGATGACCCCAAATCAGATTTCTTTTCCACAGAAAATTAGTCAAACAAATACAAACTAAACAGAAATAGGGATAAGTCTTGATCAAATTACAAATGAATAGTCAAAATTTATAAATAATCTCATAGGTCTCTTTATAAGTGCCAAGTACATATTACATTTACATGCAAAATAAACAAAAAACCTATTCTCGCTTTTAGAATTAGTCATATTGGACCGTATAGAGGAATGTGGAATAGGGATAATCTGGCTCTTGATGACATAATATATTGCATGTCCATAAATAACCCCAATTTTTCTTCTTTTGGTTATCAACAGCATATAATGAGGCCCCAAAAATGTAATGAATCCTGAGTTAAGAGGAAAATAAAACTCCTACCTCTTCCTTAGCTCAAAACAAAAAGCCCAACACATTCTTCCTCGTCATTGATGGAAAGCAACTTGATTCGGTCAGTGAAATTAGATCCATCCAAGATAGGTTTATCATCATCTTCTTGAAGAATCTACACAAGCCCATAAAAGCGTTAATAAAACAGAACCGAAGGAAAAAAGACAGACAGAGAAAGGAAAAGGAGACCTTTTGTTGGTGGGGAGGAAGTGAGGTGAGTGAAAAAAGCTGAAACTTGAAAGCTTCGAAGCCATTGCCGAAGTTAACCAGTCATCATGATGTTACGATTTTTCACACCTAATGATTTCGGATGCTAGCGCCCACACTCACCTCACAGATTCGTTACGCAACAACCACACAATCGCATAGAATCAAGGGGGAGACAAGAGAGAGAGAGAGAAGATTCAATTCATTCAAAATAACTGGCTGTCTTTACATTCTGTTACAACCGATATATAATCTGCTGTACTAAGAATGTTCTAGATAGTATCACGTGAATCAGGGATGCTTCCTCTACTTCCACGCTGCGTTTCATTTATTCGTGCTTCTTGCTTACGACGTCGTCTCCTTCTTCTTCCTTGCGAGCTCATGCAACTCCACTTAACATAACATCCCCTCCGTCTTCAAAAATCACCTTGTCCAGTAGGTTGATGTCCGGGAACCTCTTTTGTAATTCATAAAATAATTCCCACATCGCTTCCTCCTTGGTTCCTCCTTGCCACTGTACCAACACTTGTGTCACTGCTCGATTGTTCCGCTTCACTATTCTTCTTCCCCAGATCGCCTCCGAAATTTTCGTCGTTTCCTTCATCACCCTAGGTAGCTGACTCAAGGTGGGTGTACCTTCCGATAAATGCACCTTCAGTTGAGAGACGTGGAAAGTAGGATGAATGGTTGTCCCTTCCGATAATCCTAGTGTATATGCCACCTTATTCACCTTTGCAATAATCGGAAAAGGCTCGTAGTACAGAGGAGTTAGCTTCTGGTTGGGTCTTCTCTGTAATGAGTGTTGACGGTAAGGTTGAAGCTTCACATACACCCACTGCCCTTCCTCAAATTCTCGGTCCAAACGTTTCTTGTCCGTCTGTAACTTCATCCTCTATTTTGCTCTGTTTAAGTGAAATTTGACAATTTGAAGTGTGGCCTCCCTCTCCTGAAACACCTGATCCATCCCTATCTCTTTGGAGTCCCCTGCTACGTATGGCACATATAGTGGTGGCGGGTACCGTATAACACTTCAAAGGTAGTCGAATTTTAGCAGAATGGTGCGTGGTATTATACCACCACTCAGCCATTGTCAACCATCCCACCCAATTCTGAGGAGTATCACCACAGAAGCACCTCGGGTAGGTTTCCAGTGTCTTGTTCACAGCTTCCGACTGCCCATCCGTCTGGGGGTGGTAAGTTGTGGATAATTGCAACTTCACATTTTGTAGCCGAAACATCTCTCGCCAAAATTTACTCAAGAATACTGGATCCCTATCTGAAATGATACGCTCGGGCATCCCATGCAACTTAAATACGTGATCCATGAATGCCTACGCTACCTCTTGAGCTGTATACGGATGTTTAATCGCTGTGAAGTGTGCATACTTACTAAACCGGTCAACTACTACAAAAATGGATGACTTTCCATGCGACGATGGTAATCCTACTATAAAGTCCATGGTGACTTCCTTCCAGCATCCATCTGAAACTTGCAATGGTTGTAATAACCCCGGATAAGCAGCATGATCGTACTTACTTCTTTGAAAAATCCCACAGCTTTTCACGTGATTCCTTACATCTTTGGCGACTTGTTTCTAGTGGAATAAGCCCTGTATCCTCTTAATGGTGGCTGTCACCCCCAAGTGACCACCCTGTGGGCTGTCATGTGCCATGACTATTATCCTCTTCCGCAGCTCCTTGTCACATCCTACTACTATTCTTCCCTTCCATCTAAGCATTCTATGCTGCCATTCATAGTTTCCCGTAGGGTTGTTTGTGGTTTCTAATCTTCCAATGAGATCCTTTATGGTTTTATCCTTCTCCCATCCTACTTTGATTTCATCCATCAGAGTTGCCTGTATATGCGAGACTGTCATCATGAGTAATTGTTGACTTGAGATTCTGGACAACGCATCTGCTGCCAGGTTCTCCTTCCCACTTCTATAAGTCACTTCGAAGTCATATCCTATCAACTTCGGGAGTCAATTCTGATGGAAGGGCGTGGTTATCCTTTGTTCCAGCAGGTATTTTAGGCTCCTGTGATTAGTCTGTACCCGGAAGAATCGTCCATTCAGATAGTGGTGCCAATGCTTTACAGCTTTGACAATGGCGAGGAACTCTTTTTCGTATATGGATAATCCTTGGTGTTTAGGTGCTAGGGCTTTACTCAGGAAGGCTATCGGCCGACTATATTGTTGAAGTAATGCACCAATGCCCTTGTCACAAGCATCCGCCTCAATTATAAACAATTTAGTGAAGTCTGGAAGTGCCAGTACCGGTGTCGTCATGAGTCTGCCCTTTAGCTGTTCGAAAGCTTCTTGTTGTCGGTCCGTCCACTCCCAACTCCCTATCTCCTATTTCTTTAGCAATTTGTTGAGGGGTTTCGCTAGGATGCCATAGTGCTTGATGAATCTTCGATAGTAGCCCGTCAGTCCTAAGAACCCTCTGAGTTCCTTCAATGTACGCGGCTCAGGCCAATTCCGGATAGTTTTGATCTTCTTCTCATCGGTGGATACCCCCTTCTCCCATATTGAGTGGCCCAAATAATCGATCTGTCGAGCCCCAAATATGCACTTACTTCCTCGCACATACAGTTGTTGCTGTCTCAAAACTTCCAAGACCATCCAAAGGTGCTCCAGATGTTGAAGGAAATTTGTACTGTAAATGAGCAAATCATCAAAGAAAACAAGTAAGAATTTCCTCAGAAAAGGCTGAAATATTTCATTCATAAGGCTCTGAAAGGTCGAGGGCGCGTTCGTGAGGCTGAATGGCATCACGAGAAACTCAAAGTGCCCCTCATGCGTTCTGAAGGCAGTCTTCTGGATGTCCTCCTCTTTCATGCGAATCTGGTGATATCCAGATCGCAGATCTAGCTTAGACTACCAACTGGAACCCTTCAATTCCTCCAATAATTCTTTGATTAATGGGATTGGAAATTTGCTTTTGATCGTGTGCTTGTTTAGTTCCCTGTAGTTGACTCACATCCTCTAGAATTTGTCTTTCTTCCTTACCAAAATGACCGGTGAGGCGTAAGGGCTGATGCTCTTCCGGATGAATCCCTGCTCAGACAACTCTTGCACCGCCGTTTCTATTGCATCCTTCTGTTCACCTGAGTAGCGGTAGGGCCTGATATTAATGGTCTCCACTCCCGACTTTAATTGTATAGCATGATCACACGCACGCGTCGGTGGTAATCCCCTGGGTTCTAAAAAGATTTCTCCATATTCTGCTAACAACCCTTCCAGCTCGTCTCTGGTCTGTATGTCGTCATTAATGCTCAGGTGTTGCATCTGGATTTCCAATGGATTTGATAGCCGCAACATAAATAACGTACCTCGGTTAGAATCTTTGATCAATTTATGGAGATTCTTACCGAATACCTCCCGAGCCGACGTCTCTGGTTGTCCCACCCACGTCACCACTCTCCCTTCCCACTGAAACTCCATGGTACGCTTCCTGAAGTTACACAAGACATCATCTAGGGTTGCTAACCATTGAACCCCCAATACCATATCACAACCACCCAGCTTGATGATTAATGCTTCAGTAGCGAATCTTGCCCCCTGCATGTTCCATACAAAATTCCTGCATACCTGCGTACAGGCCAGTTTTAATCCCCCTCCCACCGTGATACTAATGGGATTGATCTCACTCACTTCCACCTGTGCTTTTCTTATCACCTTCTCGTCCAAGAAATTGTGCGTGCTTCCACTATCAACCAGAATGTGTAAGGGCCTCCGTCTATAACTACCCACGACCCGAAGCTGCTTGTGGTCCGTCTGGTCCGTTAAGCCCCACATGGCCTCCAGCGAAATATTAGGATTGAGGGGAGCTCTATCCTCCAGCTCTCTATGATCCGATTCCTCCTCTCCCTAATCCTCGTCTTCCACCATGTATAACTGAAACTGCTTCTTCCTGCATTTATGTCCCGGCGACTACTTCTCGTCGCGTCAGAAGCACAGCCCTTTGGCTCTCTTTTCATCAAACTCCTTACTGCTTGTAGCTCTACTGTTCTGAGGATTTCTGGAATGGAAATTGAAATTCCTACTTCCTTGGTTTCCTGGAGTTGGCAATAATGTCGTTTATGTCTGTTGTTTTGAAACAGGGGCTGTGTAATTAGTTCCCTTGTACGAGGAGGATCCTCCCCCGCTTGGGCTACTCGACTTGTTTCCTTTCCCGAAGTAGACGGGAACACTGACAACAACAATTGCCTCCTATTTCCGTGCCCATGTATAAGCTTGGTGCAGGGCATGCGGGTCCATCATCTTCACCGTCAACCCCAGCTCTGACTTAAGTCCCTTTAAGAAGAATCCAACCAAGTATTCTTCGGGTAGGGTCAGTTTATTAGAGTATCTGTCAAACATTGCACAATATTCCAGTACCGAACCCTCCTGTCTTAACTCTTTTAAATCACCTATGGGATCTTCGAAAATATCTTCGTCGAAACGTTGTCTCAGGAGTGTCACAAACTCGTCCCATTTCATCCCGTGTATCTCCTTTCGATTTCGAATCGTGAGTTGGTACCATTCCAGTGCGTCTCCTTCCATGTGGATAGAGGCGAGACGTATCTTCATCTCGTCTGGTGACTGATCCAAGATAAAGAACTGGTCGCACTTATAGCTCCAGCTCCTTACTCCTGTTCCATCAAACGTAGGAACTTCGATCTTATTGGTCTTCAGTACTCCTACACCGCGTCCTCCATCTCCCGGACCTTTAACGGATGATTCCATCTCCTCCTTATCCATTTTCTACATAAGTTGCTGGAACATTAACTTAATATCGCTGATCTCCTTCTCGTGCCTCGATTGAGCTTCTAGCATGCTTCTAAGGCTTTCTTCTAGACAGCGTACCTCAGCTCCTCTCGTGCTCTCGGCCATTTTCTTCCGAGGAACGTAAGCTCTAATACTAGATGTTACGATTTTTCACACCTAATGATTTCGGACGCTAGCGCCCACACTCACCTCACAGATTCGTTACGCAATAACCACACAATCGCATAGAATAAAGGGGGCGACAAGAGAGAGAGAGATAGAAGATTCAATTCATTCAAAATAACTGGTTGTCTTTACATTCCGTTACAACTGATATATAATCTGCTGTACTAAGAATGTTCTAGATAGTATCACGTGAATCAGGCATGCTTCCTCTACTTCCATGCTGCATTTCATTTATTCGTGCTCCTTGCTTACGACGTTGTCTCCTTCTTCCTCGCAAGCTCATGCAACTCCACTTAACGTAACACATGATCTCGTGCATAAAGGTGTACCAATAGAAACAAACAAAAATTTAAATCTTGCTGTTTTTATTTATTTAGTGCTAGAACTACTTTCTATTGAAAATTAGCCTATTGACCAAACTATTAAAGAAAGAAAAGGATCACAAGTAGAAAAGAGAAGAGAGGAGACATCATCGAGAGGCTGCGACATCCAATAAAGTACTGATGATCAAGCAAAGAATAAGGTGCAAAGCACCATTGAAACAAAGTGAAATACACTCGATCGGGTGTCTACAAACAATGAGAACACAAGAAGACTCGATTTATCAGCCAATCTCTGTTTTGAGAACAAATAATGAGAGAGAAAATATCTTTGGGAACTTTAAGAGAGGGAGAGAGTGCGAAAGAACTTTGTTAGTGTGTTAAAGGTAGAAACTTCGAGAGTTTCGGTATAAGGAGAGTTTCATGGTTTCCGCAGAATAAATTGGAGCCATTCAATGATGGGAATAAATTGGGACAGTTGGATTAGAACGGCGACGACCATCTCGTTCACGCTTAGTCAGGGTCGTTCCTATAGTTTTCTAGGCCCTGGGTGAAATTAAAAAAAAGAGGCCCCAATAAATCGAGAATATACTTAAGTTTACATATTTATATAAAACATAAATGACTCAATTTATAAGTTTACATAACCAACTAAATATTAAATGATCATAACACTAACAAATACACAGATAATCATGATTTATGAAAAACAAATTTTTCGTGCATTTTTAGATGCAAAATCATTAATAATATCATAAAGATATATAAATGGTATTACATCTGTGATATAGGAAAAAAAATAAATAGCAAAATTTAATATCTAATATTAAAAAAATAAAGAGTAAAAATATATTAAAAAATCATAAACTTTACCTTTAAATTATACTCAGAACTCAAAAGACAGAATCGTAAAATTTTTTGCTGCTAATTTTTAAGTTGAAGTACTTTAAATATATATATTAATGAAAATAAAGAAATTAAAAGGTAAAAATATACTTAAATATTTCAAGACTATTTATAAGTATGAGTACCACAAAATTACCTTTACTTAAAAAAAATTGTTATAACTATAACGTTAAAGATGACTATAAAGTTAAAAATGACTTTAACATTATAGTGTTATAGTTGTTATTGTGGTATAGTCGTTATAGTTAAAGTCACTAGCTAACGACAAAGGTTAAATTTAAAACACTGCATCACTTAGAGATTGGGGGGGGGGGCTCTTATTATGGGCCCTGGGCAGGGGCCGGCACTGCGCTTAGTATATTATACTTAAAAAACAAATCATTCAATATTTCTTATAACCTTTTGAATTTGTTATATTAAGTTTTGAAAAGGCTTAAAATTTATTCATAAATAATTTATCTCCCTCTTATGTCCCATTTAGGACCAATAAAAATTAATTAAAAATTAAAAGTTAATAAAAGGTTACATCTCAAAATTATTATAATAATTTTTATAGTAGAATATGGTTGTGGTTACCTAAGTTTGACATGCAAAGTATAATGATTATACAAAATATATCTATATGGATTTGAATTGCTTTTGCTGGAAAAGTTTAAATTGTTTAAACATTAAAAAAAAAATGAAAACGAAAGTTGCTTAAACGTATGTTCCTAAAACAAGTTTCACGTTTATTTATTAAAATCAAGAGGTCCTATTTACGGTGTATGTTGCTTATATGAAAAAATGATATCGACAACATATTTAAATAATTAGATATTTAGATGTTTTTGGAAATTGAAAGGTATGTATTAATAAGCCGTTTATCAAGATAAAACTAAAGATAACCACAAAGTTACAAAGGGATTGAGTAACTAACCCCTCCAAATAATATAAGGAAATGCAAATTATATATGGCGGTTCCGTCTTGTTACTGCTTCATCACTTAAAGTGGTTGATGCTCTTAGTAAGGATGAGCTACCTAATCTAGTTTAAGGTGAAGTTACAGAGGTCTTTAACTTCTTTATCTATGAACAACCTTTGGTTCCTTTCATGCCATAACATATAGACAATACGACTGAATCCTAGATTAAATATAGTGAGATCACCTTTACATTTGAACATCCTATTACTCTCCCGTTCAATGATTTGGTTCCACTTTAGATAACCGAAACCCAATCTGATATAAGATAGAAAGCTCTACCGCGGCACTTTAGATCAAACGCACTTGAAGAAGATATATTTCGTGAATTCATCCTCTATACTGTACAGGAGACACTTGAGGGAGCTTGGTGTCAGGTGCCTTATTCTATCATTTGTAACTTGCTTTGAATTGCTAACCAGCACAGGATGAAAGAGGCATTGGAGGAGTTATTAGGGAACTAGACTAGGTAATGCCAAAGGACCATTTAGCGAGGGAGTAAGTAAAACTTAAGGCATGTCTTGTTTGTGAAATTCCCTAATCTATGCCTTAACCAAACTAATCTGTCATCCTTATTGGTTTGGGAACATAGTTAGACGTATTATCTCTATTGGTGCTGACACCCACTGAGTTAGGAAAAGGTCAAAGTTAAGTAGTTCCATGTATGAACTCCTCAATTTTAGTCTCATCTAGTAGTATACTAATCCTTAGTTATAGTTGGGAAGTATGTAGAGATAACCCGATTTGTTCCAGTTATCAAACTAGAAGAATCTTGATTTGCCATTCCCTACTGGACTCTTTAGCTCACTGCTCAGTTTACCTCTCATATCCAAAATTTGCCTTAAAGACTACGATGGCCTGTTCCTAATCTCGGCATTCCATATACTATATCTTTTTAGAAAATGAATTTGTACCCATTTTTCCTTAAGTGATTTCTTTGTTAGACATTTTTGTCCTTAGGGACATTTCTGTCTGTTTCCTATTAAGTGGACAACTATTAACTGTAATTTTGGCTTTTTTAATAAATTATCGGTTAAGTTATATAATTTGATCCAAATAAGGGTAATAAAGTGGCTCAATAAATGATCTAGATTAATAGGTCAAAGTCCACAAAATCAGAGATTACCTTCATTTTTAATCCTTTCATGCATGATCCTGGGTACGTAATAAGGTTTGTACTACGTATTACACGTGCTATCAGAGAGGTTACGTGATTGGATTACCGGAAACAAAGGTTTTTTTATTTTTCATCTCATATGGTTTTCCTCAGTTTTTGATTCGTTTTTTTTTATTTTTTTATGCATATAATTACGTAAAAGTGGTATACATAAGGCTATCTATAAAAAACGGGTCGAAACGGGCCAAAAAGAGCAAAAAAGACATCCCAGGACATCGGCAATTGCCTCCAGTGTCGGTGGGAGAGGAAACATAGTGCACATACCCGATGCTACTATAGTAGCTGCGGTTAGCAACGTACGATTGGCTCGTGTGGTACATGCATCAACCACATGCTGACACGTCACTCTAGCGGGCAACGGAGGCGTGTCACGCGTGCACTGCATGCCCGAACCACCACCCGCATTCCCATGAACGTGGGACAGCGGGTGCGTGTCGTGCACATGCAACATCCGTCCATACACGTGGTGTGTTGAATGGACGACACATGGTGTGTCGAATGGACGATACGTGGCGACGCGTGCGCTGCACGCGGTGTTGGGTCCCTTTTTCGGGATCCAACTCTTGCTCTGATACCACAACTGTTGGACCCCGCTTGTTTCCAGAATCCAACTCTTGCTTTGATAGCATAATACTTGAGTGTGGTTCCTTGTAGGATTATTTCCAAAAACCCTTATTAGGCATCATCCCACAAGGGTGGCATGCCCATGACAATCAAACATCAAACAAACATATTACTTTAACTCAACCCTTTTCCAAGGAAGTCAATATGGACATACACAACCGAACTACTTCAATCTATCATTTCATTTCTAAAGCAACAGAGCTTGAAAAAAAATTTATTTACATATCAAAAGCCACATCATTAGCTTATTACAAAATACAAAAATAGCAATATTGAAGAAATTCCTTTAGGCTCCTGATCACTTGATCTCTTAGCTATCAATTGAAGATGAGATAGAAAGGGGATGAGCATGAAAGCTCGTGGGTAACAGCTTATAACGGAAAAATAAGCAAAACCTTTGAAACCATTTTACTTGTCATAGAAAATTTCTTATCGAATCATAAAACACATGTTTCCCAAAATTCTTGTCGTGTAGTCAAATTTACAAACTGAAAAACAAGAATGCATCAAACTTGTTCACATAACATAAACACATAATCACATCAGAATGGTTTGGGTGATTCATAAACATGATGCACTACACATTTCCACATAATGGTCCTGTGTAGTCGTAAACTTGAGAGAGTCCATGAAGGAGCTCCGTGCTACTAACGGGTAGACGAGAGAAGCCTTTAAGTTGGTTAACGTGCACGTGAAATTCTTGAGGGACTATCACAAACCCACATAACACATATTTCATAACTTGTAAACTTGTTGCCCAAAATGACATATTTTCGAAAACTTGCTTTTCATATACTTGATACATTTTGGAAACTATTTTCGAAAACATGATTTCATAAACATGTATCTTTTCAAAAAGAATTTTTTTCGAAATCTTGTCATCAATCATCAACGCAATTCATGTAGCAAACGTATAACAATTTCACAATCAAATCAAGAAGCAAATAAGCGCAACATCTATGATGCAATTGAAACCATTAAGCATTTTTTATTCAAAGAAAACATTTAGTGGCTTATTTAATCTATTATAAACATGTAATCCACCTTGATTTCCTTGCTTATAGACTTGCTCAAAATGTGCCTCTCCTCTTGTTCCTCTTGCCTCTCTTGATCCCTTTATACAACAACAAAAATCCCACTCAATAGGGTTTTTCAATTGAAAATCCCTCAAAGCTCAATAACTAAAATTGGTTCTAGAATACTTAACCCAAACATTTTCTAAATTTCATGAACAAAAATCCTTCCAAAAATTCAAAAGTTTTAAAATTATCTTACCTTCATTCTTCACCAAATGAAGGGATCTTTAGCTCAAAGTGAAACTCTTATCTTCCTCTACTTGTTTCCCTTCTTGAATAACCTCAAAATCTCTCTTGAGATTGACACTATCGAAACCCTAGCCTATTTTCTCTTCTTTCTCTCATTCTCTTCTTCTCTTCAGATTTCTCTCTCTTTTACATGACACTCTCTTTTTTTTCTCTTCAATTTTCATTCTTCTCTCTTCTTAAAATGCAAGACAACACTTCATCTTCCAATTATGCCCTAATGATTGAGAATTGTCCACTTTGTCGTTCCATTTATGCCTTATGTCTTTTTATGCTTAAGTGTCTGGCCAACAATACTCTTGAACATTCTAACATAACACTTTATTCTTGAAAAATATTCTCCATTGTCTTAAGTTTCTAATGACACCAAAATCAATCCATTTGGTTCAGAACTCTAAAAGTATTGTCCCAAACATTTTCGGACTGTTCTTATATTGAAACAGTACACTATACTTAAATTTCTCCCATTCATACTCTTCCAACTGATACCCTTACCTTGATTCAATTAATCCTTTTTTAAAACAGCATCAACAGCTATAACTTTCGTGGAGAGGTAGAAAAAATGTAATAGAAATCTATTGGTACAAGATTCACCTCATTTGGATGTTGGATGACAAAGCTATGGCCGAAAGAATCAAACAAAGTTTATAATCAAACAAGGATTTGTCCTCAATCATACAGAACCTATTCGAGACAAATGGTATAACTACTCTAGAGATATCAGATCAAGGTCATTCTTGGAGGGTTCGAAAGAGGACTTCAATATCTACAACTTCTATGAAGACCTTGAAAACAAATTCTATCGTCTGAAGGGTCAAAAATAGAGCAGACGATTTGATCAGACAAAGCCAATCGAAAAAGCAGACGAATTGAAAAAAAGACAAATTAGGAAAATTGTCATAACTTTTCCTACAGATATCGGATTAAGATCATCTTAGGATGGTTCGAAAGAGGACTGTGAGATCTAAAACTTTCAAGTAGACTTGAAGACAAATTCTGTCGTCTAGAGTGTCAAATTTGGACCGGAAGATGTTCTGGTCAACGTAAGACAAAGCAAAAGGTCAACCTAAGACGAAGGGTGAGACAAATTGAGAAAACCAGATGAAGCACAAAGCAGACGAAGCAAAAAGGCAGACGAATGCAAAAGGCAGACAAATGCAAAAGCAGACGAATGCAAAAGCAGACGATAGCAAGAAGCAGATGAAGCAAAGATGTAGCACCCCACTCCCGCTGGACCCGAACCCAATATCGTGGGTGATATCCGAGTCCGTACCTGACGAGAGCGGTACGCTAGAGCACTCGAATACAGTCAAACACTCAGTCTAAATGTTTTTTTAATAAGATCATATGCGCGGAAATCAGTAAATAATTTGGGCCCGCTTCAATTTGTGAACATTTTCGGCCATCATAATGCACTCACAGTATTTAGCCATCGAATGTACAA
>JAOSBM010139395.1:0-15248 GCA_027568955.1 Erythroxylum tenue | reverse complement strand
GCCAATATTATATATGCATAAATTTATTTTTAAGAATCTTCAAAAGTTATCATGTCAAAAATTTTAAATTTTTTTAATATGGTTAGATTTACAATATACAAGTATTTATTAATTTTGCAACAATAACTAAATACTAAATACTAAATATATAAAATAAATTTTAAAATACTAATCTATATTCAACTTAAAATAAATATGTTTGTTTTAATTCATTCAATATGATCATAATAGATTTTTTTCGCACCAAAAATTTATATAGACAATTTTATATATGCTTATACCTATTTTTAAGAATCTTCAAAAGTTATCATGTAATTTTTTTCATTTTTATTGATGCATGATGCATTATGATACCATCTATTATTTTATTAAAAATTAAAATATTTTAAAAAATTAAGTTAACATAAAATGTTTTTAAATATACAAGAAATTAACTATTTTAAGTAAATATATGATTTTATAGTAAAGTTATTACAAACAATTCTCAAAATGTATTTATTTTTAAAATCATTTAAAGTTTAAACGTCAAATAAACCTTTTATTTAATTATTTAAGCGTCTTATAAAAGTCAAGAAATTAATATCCATTTATAAAAAGTGAAAAGTTTAAAATTTTATTTAAAAGATTAAAAATTTTAAATTGTTATTATTTCCCAAACTTTTGCATTAGTTCTTCGTCGTCATATAGCACTGGTTATCAGAGACCAAAACATACGACTTTAATCAAGCAGACAAAATTTAAAAATTACTCCAATAGCATTTTTGGATTAATTGTAAAAGTTGATTATGGTCACATAAACAATATACAAGTATTTATTAATTTTACTACAATGACTAAATACCAAATATATCAACTTGTTTTTAATACTAATATGTAGTCAATTTAAAATAAATATATTTGTTTTTATTCATTCAATATGATCATAAAACATTTTTTCTCACTTAAAATATATGTAGAAAATAGTATATATGCATATATTTATTTTTACAATCTTAAAAAGTTATTCAAATTTTTTTGAAGACTAATGTGTGATACATTATAAAACATCTATTATTTTATTAAAAATCAAAATATTCAACAAAATTAAATTAACATCTAATGCCTTTTAAATATACAAGAAATTCATCCTTTAAAGTAAAAATATGATTTTATAATTGACTTATTACAAACAATTCTCAAAATGTTTTTAATTTTATAATGATTTTAAGTTTAAATGGCAGATGAAGATTTTCTATCGTAATTAGAACGTCTTATAAAATTCAAGAAATTAAAATCCATTTATAATAAGTGAAAGTTTGATTTTTTATTTAAAGTATTGAAATTTTAAAATTCTTATGAATTTATATCATATTTATAATTTGATAATTTAATAATATTTTAATCAATCATTATTTCAAATAGTTACTTTCAATGACTTCTTAAATTGTATAACGAGAGACTTTGATAAATTAAAGCAATATAAACTGGTTATTAGGGGCTCATATTTTAGCCGCAAACATACGGCTTTAATCACATGATCACAGTATCCAACAGACAAAATTTAAAAATGACTCCAACAGCATTTTTGAATTAATTGTAAACGTTGATTATGGTTACATATACAATATACAAGTATTTATTAATTTTACTACAATGACTAAATGCCAAATATATTAACTTATTTTTAAAATACTAACATGTATTCAATTTAAAATAAATATATTTTTTATTCATTCAATATGATCATAAAACATTTTTTCGTGCCTAAAATATATTTAGAAAATATTATATATGCATATATTTATTTTTTAGATTCTTAAAAAGTTATGCAAAATTTTTTGAAGACTAATGAGTGATACATTATAAAACCATCTATTATTTTATTAAAAATTAAATTATTAAAAAAAATTAAATTATCATCTAATGCCTTTTAAATATTCAAGAAATTTATAGTTTCTAGTAAATATATGATTTTATAATTGACTTATTACAAAAAAGTTTCAAAATTTTTTATTTTTATAATGATTTTAAGTTTAAATGTCAGATGAAGCTTTTCTATCGTAATTAAAACGTCTTATAAAAGTCAAGAAATTAAAATCCATTTATAATAAGTGAAAGTTTGATTTTTTATTTAAAGTACTGAAAATTTAAAATTCTTATGAATTTATATCATATTTATAATTTGATAATTATTTGATAATTTAATAATATTCTAATCAATAATTAAATCAAACAGTTACTTTCAATGACTTCTTAAATTGAATAATGAAAGACTTTGATAAATTAAAGTAATATAAACTGATTGAGAATGTTGAATATATGATTTTTTTTTCAAAATTATTAGTTTCTTTTGAGTTGAAAATTTATATTAATTTCAATAACTAGTTTGCATTAATTTACATTATATCTTAAAGTTTTCCAATATAGTATAAAATTATTTTAAAATAAATTATCATTTACTACTTAAATTTATTTGCAAAGCATAATTATTTAATATGCAATTAAATTGTACACATATATTAAAAATTTATTATATAATTATACAATGAAATACAACAATTACATGTTGATAATTTTATCTTATTTTATTAATTTATGGCTTTATTTTCCTTCACTTTTTCAATATCTTTTTAGCATGTATAGTTCTTGGTCATTTTTCACTTCTTTCTAGGTTTGTCTACTTTCAAAGATGGATAGAAATGCCAAGAGGCGTAAAAAGTATATTGAAATGCTAGAAAATGAAAAATGTGAGCTTCTACAACAACGTCGAGAAGCTTATATTGCAAAGAAGAGTAATGCTACTCTGTCTTATTTGTCGTACAAATAAGAGGTGTAAAACTTATCTATCCAAAATGACAAATAATTTAGATTGACTTGTGTTGTCTACAAGAGAACGTCGATGTCAACCAGTTCATAACCAACCTGTTTATTCTAACATTGATAGCATTACTGCAGATGAACCCATCCAGTAGTTAACTGGTACAAAATCTATCTACTGATTTTACCGTGGATCATGTCAGTGTGAATCATTCATCTCTTCAGTTTGGGGAAGTTGTTGGTATAGAATCAACAGGTGAAGTGTCTAATAATATGCATTACAATTTAGATAGTCCAAATATGTCTTCCTCTTCTGCTCTATCCACCTCAATGGCACCTGTTGAGGATCAAGGTATAAACCTTCTTAGCTATATTTTTTTTTACTTTTGTATTATTATTGTTCCTCAAAGTGATAAACCCTTTTATAAATCTTTTTAAGGATAAACCATCATCGTTCTTAGTCAAAATTAGTGTGCCTAAAGAATTGTCCTGCTAAACCTCTTCAACTTCCTTTTGTTCCTAATTGTGAGCATTGTGACGTGAAAGATTCTATTTAGACCCCCCATCTTTTTTTTGTTCGTCGGGAGAGATTTCCATTATTGCTCCTCAAATGCCATATACCCTAAAATGATTATTTATTAATGGTAATGAAGAGTCTGAGCATTTTAGGAAGAATGTTCATACATATAATAATAATGTGGCTTTTACTTCGTATGGAGCTAGGTATGATCGAGAATTAACAAAAAATAAGAAAGGTGTTTATACATTTTTGGTTCAAGGTCAAGTTTATCATTTCCTTGACAGTTTAGTTTCGACAACTGATAGAATGTCTGGTATTCAACTCTATTTTTTGATAATGATGAGGAACTTACAAGAAGGACAAAATGTTGTGATACACTTCGTGAGGATACATTATAATTGATTATGATAGTCCTAGAACATAATCCCTATGCTAAGTTCTTTAAGAGTCTTAGGGACATTCCAACACTACAATAGTCTTGAGGTGTTATCCTGGCCTTGATCAATGTGTATACAATCTTCCTACTGCATCACAAGTAGCTACTATATGGATTAAGGTGGATGATGAAAGGGTTGATAAATCTCCACACATCCAAGTTTATAGTCATTCAGGCACAAGTGATAAAATCCGATCTTACTATGCCTGTTGTGATCCCCCTTTAATATCCTCTTTTATTTCCTTATGGTGAATCTAGATGGCATCATGGAATTAAGCAGTTGTTTTCAAAGAGAATGAGGAAAACTGCTTCAAATGATGGATATGAAATTAATTTCAATTCTTTTGTTGATCTATATGATCTATTTAATATGGAGAATACAAACAAGTTTTTCTTTTCCTATTTCATTTTTATAGTGTTGTCTAACCTTATCCTTTTATTTATTCTATTTCTTTGTATAATTTTTAGTTGTTGGTCAAGAATACTATGAAGATGGCACAATTTCTGCTAGAGATCACTATTGTTATAGCCTCCAAATAAGAGAACATGATCAGTTAATGCTGCTTCATAGCTTCAGGCTACTTTAACAATTTGTTATGGGTGCTTACATAAAGATTGAAACAACTAGACTCGATTTCCATAGAAAGAGACAAAGTGAGAGAAGGACAGAGATATTGCAAGGTGTTTTGGATAGTATTGCCATCGGTTAGAGTGAACGTTATCGAATTGGCTATCGAGTTGTGCTCCCAGCTTTGTTTGTCAATGGTCTAAGGGACATAAAACGTCGTTATCTTGATGCAATGGCTCTAGTACAGAAGTATGGTAAACCTAGCATTTTCCTCACTATGACTTGCAACTCAATGTGGAAGGAGATTCAAGAAAACCTTGAGTTTCATGAAAAGCCACAAGATAGTCCTGATTTATTGGCTAGATTTTTTAGAGCTAAATTTGAGATCCTTAAAAATGAACTAATCAAGAAACAGATCTTTGGAGAGGTTGCCGCATATGTTTATGCTATTGCATTCCAAAAGCGTAGTTTCCCTCATGTTCATTTGTTGTTGATACTTAAGTCGCATTCTAAATTACTTAATCCAGAATCTTATAATAAAATCATATATGTTGAAATACCAGATCGTGTTCAAAATTCGCAGTTATATTCTCTTGTCATTAACCATAAGATCCACGGTCCTTATGATCATATGAATAAGGCCAACCCTTGTATAGGAAATGGTGTCTGCAAGAACCCCTAACAATTTTGCTCCTTTTAGCATGAGGTTGATAATAGATGGGTGGTTTCTCATAGTTCGCACTTTTTCTTCTCATTGATTGCCACATAAATGTTAAAATATGTTCTACTGTTAAGCTTATTAAGTACTTGTATAAGTATGTCTTCAAGGACCATGATCTTCTTAATTTTAGTATTGCTGATCAATATACTAATGTTGGTATTTATGAAATCAGTAATTTCTAGAAAGGTCGTTAGATTTTGCCTCCTGAAGCTTTTTGGCATATATATAAGTTTTGTCTAGCGGAGATGAGTCCATCGGTTTATGTGGTTCAGGTTCATCTTCTTGATTAACAATCTATCTCCTTTGACAAAATTTCATAATTTTCGTATTTATTGAGAAAATTTGACTTCTCAAGAACAATGTTAATTGAATTTTTGAAAATGAAATCGACAAATAAAAAAGCTAAGATGAAATGTTTGTATAAAGATTTTCCATAACATTTTGTTTGGACCCTAAAAATAAGAACATGGTCAGAAAGGAGTCAAAGGAAAGTTATAGGAAGGTTGGTTACTGTTGAACCTAAAGAAGGAGAGAGTTATTACCTAAGGTTATTACTTATGCATGTTAAAGGACCAATATTATTTGATCACTTGTTGATTGTTGATGGTGAAAAACAAGCTATTTTAGGGAGGTTGCACTAAAATTAGGCTTGCTAGCGTCTGATTCTTATATAAAACAAACTCTAGAGGAGGTTGCTTTATTTCAGCTGCCAGCTTCGCATAGACTTTTATTTGCTACGTTCTTATTCTATTGTTCTCCGACGAATCCTACCCAGCTTTGAGAAACATTTAAAGACTATCTTTGTTCTGATTACCAGCATGCTTCCTCCTATAATGCATATACATCTGAGGACTTTACAAGGATGACCTATAGGATATTAATAGATTCCTAGAACAAATGGGGAAGAGCTTGAGTGATTATCAATTTGCTAAATATGATTTTACAATTGATTATTATGGGCATCTTACTAGAGAAATACAAAGTGATAAAAATATACACATTAACCCAGAAGATTTGTTATTACATTCAAGGTTGAATAGGGAACAAAAATATATATTTTATTTCATTTGATTTTAGAATCAATTTTTGATTCAAATGCTAGCAGCTTTTTTATTGATGGTCTGGGTGGAATTGGGAAAACTTTCTTGTACAAAACGCTTCTTGCAGTTTTACGATCATAGGGCCATGTTGCAATTGTTGTTGTGACATCAGGTGTTGCAGCATCAGTCCTTCCTGGTCGTAGAAAAGTGCCCCTAAGATTTAAGATCCTACTTGAATTTTCGAAGAAAAAAGTTTGTCAGTTAAGTAAACAGAGCAGTATTGCAACATTGATTTTTGAGTCCATTCTCATCTTATGGGACGAGGCTTCAATGGAAAAACGAGAAGCCATTAAAGCTTTTGATGATTTACTGCAAGATGTCATAGAGTCCAATCAACCTTTTGGAGGAAAGATTGTTTTTTTTGGCGTGATTTTTGTCAAAACTTACCCATTATAAACTAGGCCACAAAAGAACAGTTAATTGATTCAAATCTTGTAAATTCACATCTCTGCCATTGAAGCTTTGATGATTTACTGCAAGATATCACAGAGTCCAATCAGCCTTTTGGAGGAAAGATTGTTGTTTTGGCGGTGATTTTTTTCAAACCTTACCCGTTATAGACTAGGCTACAAAAGAACAATTAATTGATTCAAGTATTGTAAATTCACATCTCTGGCCACACATACATAAATTATCTTTGAGATAAATGTGAGAACTATATCAAATCCATCTTTTTGCGATTTCTTATTAAGGGTAGCAGAAGGTATAGAGCTTGATGACGAGCAATATTAGAATTCTTTACTCGAATAGCTGGCTGTCCCTTATCATAACAAAGATGAATCTCTCAACAGGTTATACTTTTTATATCTTATTATTCAGTATCCATTTATTTGTTTGTTTAAAATTTTAAAATCTTTCAAATGCATTGTTGGCTTCACCAGGTTAGTTAAAAACGTCTTCCCTGACTTAAGCATATATTCATCTAATCCATACCAAATGATAAATAAATGCGTACTCGATCCAACAAACACCTGTGTTGATGAAATTAATGACATGATGATCAATAAACTTTTTGGAAATCTACATTCATCTGTAAGTTTTGACAGAATACTTGACCTAAGACATCAAGCAGATTATGAGGATTTTCTCAATTCTCTAAATCCTAAAGGTCTACCTCCTCACAGATTATTATTGAAAGAAGGATCTCCATTCATGCTTCTAAGAAATTTGAATCCAACAGAGGGTTTGTGCAATGGCATAAGATTAATATGCAGACAGTTAAAAGAGCACACAATTTCTGCAGAGCTTGTTTTTGGACCTCATAAACTAAAAATTGTTTTCCTACTTAAGATTCCTCTATAGTCTTCTAAAAATGAAATGAATGGAATACCTTTTGCAAGAACACAGTTCCCTGTTCATCTATATTTCGCAATGACTATAAATAAGTCCCAGGGTTAGACACTTGATTATGTAGGAATTTATCTTTGTCAACCCGTATTTCCACATGGACAATTGTATGTTGCTTTGTCAAGAGCTAGAACTCCTGAATCGGTTAAAGTTCTAATTATTCTAGGCACTTTTGAGTCTTTAAAAATGATCACAAAATAAGGAATATTGTATTCCATGAAATCTTCCAGTTGGCTAACTAATTCTGCAATTCTGCAGATTTTAAAAATTGGCACTTCCACATTTCTCATCTTTACTTTTCTAGCAAACAAACTTCTGTACACATTTTTAGATGTTTTTTGTTTACGCTTATAATTACTATTTTTTTAGGGCCCAACAAAATATCAAGTAGCTAAAAGACCTTGTTACCCAACAGGCTTACCTTAAATATGATCCTGATGTATCTTTTGGATCAAATCAAAAAATTTCGAAGAACATTTTTCTAAAGTCCACCGAAAAGGTATACACATTTTATATTCTACAATGAACTTTCTATCTCACCTATTATCTATCTAATTTGAATATTCCTAACGAACATCTAGTTGTATCTTTCCAGACAGCATAGATTAAAGCTCGTATTTCCTTTCAACACATTATGCAAAAATATTGGTATATAAGCTGCAAAAATGTTTTCGCTAGACTGTAGCTACATATGAGGTTACATTTACATGTAATTCTTCCTGCTGAACCCGGGTTCAAAGCATGTCCTTATGTGATTTTAACACATTCCTGCTAACTTAAATTTAAGATCGTTCATATCAATTCTAAATACAATTTTTGATATTCTTTATTTATTGAGTTGTACATTTTCTTATTTACTTTTCCTTTCTAAATGTAGATGCAAGTATGATGTTGATTTGACTGACAACATAGGAACTGTCACAACATCCATTTTTGGTGAACAAGTCAAAAATCTCTTGAACTTTAGTGTAGTTAAAGCTATGCGGTACTACAACCAGGTTATATTTTTATAATTATTACAAATAAAAATACATTTAATTATTTTTTATGACATCTTTATTATATGAATAATGATCTACAATTTTCTATTCAGTAAAAAGATTGTTGAACTTCTTCATTATAAGGTCCATACTGAACTGAAAACAAAAACCTTTCTCATTCATATCAAACCTGTTCACATACAACCATCGGACGAAAGACAACGCTTCACTGTTATTTTTTACCGCCAAACTGATGATGCTGAATTAGAGGGAGGCTCAACTTCAAGGGAAAAAGGAGATAATGACAATGATGAAATAAGACACAACTATTTTGGGTGCCTATCATTATTTATTCAAACATTTTTTTTCGTATTTTATTCATCAAACTATTTCAACTCTCCTTTTTTTTCTCCCCTCACATATCAAATAAATTGTTTGCTAATAATGAACCAGAACTGCTGATAACTTTCAGTTTTCTTACTGATGATTTCACCAAAAACCATAATCATGAATTAGAAACACACTTCGCAATAGCTAAGTATATACCTTTTCTTAAAGATTCATTACTACTAGTATTTTACATCTCACCCTTCAAACTACTTCATAATGTTTACTTCTGAGCATTTTATATAACTATATTTTATTGTACACCAATTCACCTATTTGGTCACTTTTATCTCTTATCAGTTCTTGTGTGCAAATTAAATAATTGTCTATTATTTATTGAATTTATTATGTTTTTCCCCATACTTCGATTCTTTTATTTTTTTCCTTCCACCCTAAACTAACTCCTACTCATAAACTTTGGTTTTTTATATTTTTAAAAGACAATCTTGTTTCTTCTTCAGGAGTTAGATAATGTTTTCACAAAAGATTCGAAGAAATTGAACTAGAACTGACGCCAAGGTCAGATGTTCCTGTTGATGACCGTAAAAAAAAACCCCAGATTATCGTAAACTTTTCACCATATGTAAAACAACCTAACCATTTAACTTTTACCTATGATTAATTAAAGTTGCTACCTTATAAGGTAAACTAGAAACTTATACCTATTATTTGCTATTCTCGTATGTTTCTTTTGCTTTTTTTACTATTCAACAAGATCCAAAAACAATTGTACAATATACTACAAATATTTAAGAAACAACCCGTTGATTTTATCCAAGCAATTTTTATTTAGCACTTTCTAGTTCAGCTGGGCATTAATGTTTTGCAAATCTCTTATTCGTTAAAAGAAAAATTAGATGAAGAGACAACTAACAAAGTTGTCATAGATAGGTCAAATTACTAGTTCCAATCTGTGCTACATGGAGTTTTAGTCCTCTTACTTTAACATGAGAGTGCTTGATTGACTCGAAAGTTGGAAGAGCCGATACATTGATCCCAAAGAAGAGAAGGAATATCAATTGGTATAGACCACAAAGATGTGGGCAGTTAGAGCTTATGGCCACCATTTTTTGACTTTCTAGTAACCATATACAAGTAAAATTGATGACTAAGGATCCCCAACCTGCACAAAAAATCTGAGCAAACAAGATTAGGAGGCAAAAGCTCACTACTTAAATAAGCTAGGATGGTGGTCCACTGTGTACTAAGGTTATCAATAATTGTTGATCAGATCGGTTCAGTCAACAAAAAGAGGCAAACTTTTCAATATTTTAAGGATCGTGTAAACAAAAAGAAAGGAAAAACAAACTAGAGAAATGGAAACTGTACATTGCGTAATTGTTATGGTAACATACTACTTCGTAGTTTTTTAAAAAAAGAAATTAAGTAATAAAAGAAGAGAAAATTTACAAGGTCATCAAAAGGGGAAAACCCTTTATATACAACACAAAAGGAGAGCCAACAAGAAACACGTCACCTAATGCAGCAATAATAGCCTAAGACAATGAAAACGTGGAAATTAAACTTCTACCGACCCATAGCAGATCGTTCATCTACCTACTAAAAACGTAAGGCATGGCAAACAGTAGAGCTGCAAGTTACTTTCTTTGTCAAAACAATTGCCTGAACTTCAGACATAATTAAGAAGATCAAACTCTCTCTCGTAGAAGATGTACTCTGGAAGCGTCGAATGTTCCTTTCTCTCCAAAACGAGTATAAATAGACCCCTAAGACAATAATTTGTACAGATTTATTGGAACCTGCAAGTGAAGAAAGATAGCTAGTGATATTCATAAGCTCGGCCCCAGGATCATTCCAGCAACATAAGTCACATACAGCTCACCAAATAGAGTAGTTGAAGGGGCAAGCGAAGAAAAGATCGGAGCAAGATTCCATCTGAAGGGAACACATTGGGCAAGAACAATCCATGTGCACATAAGAAATACGGTCAGCAGTGGATAACTTATTCTTAATAGCGATCCAGAAAATGAAGGAAATCTGAGGTGTTAAAAGATTACTCCATACTGTGGCTGACCAAGGAACAGGGAGTTGGCGTTGACGCAGGTTGTCACAAATGAAGCGGTTAGTCAATTTGTTCAGTGGAGTCCCCTTCCAAAAGAAAATTTCATATTCTTGAGGAGTTAGGGAATAGCTGGGTTGAAGATAGCTCAGACTTCTTGGGAATTTCCACGATTTCCCATCAATGAATGATATCATGCGTGTTTTTAGAGGGAACAAAGGAGAAGCTCTTGAGGGATTTACCTGAAAGATTAAGGGACCGCGACTAGCCCAATTGTCATACCATAGAGAGACTAGACGTCCATCTTTGATAACACAGGAGGTCTCCAAACGAATATCGTCTCTTAACTTCAAAAGCTGGTTGAGGAAAAAAGAGAAATTGGCCTTCGACTGAAGAGCCCAGATGGAATGTCCTTTTAGAAAATAAGTGTGCAACCATTGGATCCACAAGGTTTTCTTGTCCTCCAGTATCCACTATAGACGTTTGAGGATCAAGGAGTGATTAGAAGTTTTAATGGAAAGAATATTCAAACCTCCTTCCGCCTTAGGATAGCAGAGATCAGACCATTTCACTTTAGAGGCGCCGCGGTTACCATTTGAATGGCTCCATAAGAAGGTTCTGAGAAGCCTTTCAATTTCTTTGATGATGCCTTGTGATAAGAAAATATGAGAGCTCTAGTATACATGTAAGGAATTAAGAACAGATTTAATAAGTTGGAGTTTACCCGCATAAGATAGAGATTTATTCACCCAAGATGTAATCCTCCGCTGAATCTTCTCAAAAAGTGGGCGACAATCAGCATAGGAGAGCCGTTTAGTAGACACAGGAAGCCCAAGGTAAAGAAGAGGGGGATCTTTCAACTGCATACCCGTGGCTTCAGAAACTGAGGTTGCCATGGCCGCGGCACCTTTAGACAAAAGAATGTGACTTTTAAGCAAATTTATTTGCAGCCCAGAGTGATGTTTGAATATACTGAGTGCATGAATAAAGGTTCGAATAGACTCCAAGTTCGCCCTGCAAAATAAGAGAAGGTCATCTGCAAACATAGGTTAGTAAGGCCAAGTGTCTTGCACTTTGAATGGTACTTGAAGCTGGGATTAGAAAGAGTTGCGGTGCCGATAATCGCATTAAGGATTTCCATGACCATAAGAAAAATATATGGGGAAAGGGGATCCCCCTGGCGAATGCCCTTATCTGCTTTGAAAGACTGAGTAGGGGCGCCATTAATCAACACCGAAAACGAAGCCGAGGTAATGCATTCTATGATCCATCGCGTAAATTGTGTTGGAAAACCAAAAGCCTCCAACATAGCTTGCAAGAAACACCAATTAATACTATCAAAAGCATTGTGAAAATCATTCTTCAAAGTACAGTTTGGTGGACTCAAAGAATTAGAATACCCTTTCAAAAGCTTTTGAACAATAAGAAAGTTGTCCCCATTGTAGCGATTCGACAAGAAGGCACTTTGGTTAGCACTAATTAACGGAGCCAAGGCTTCCTTCAATCTAGTAGCAAGTATCTTAGAGATAACTTTGTACATAAAATTGGTACAAGAGATGGGACGATGGTCGGCAAAGGTGGTTGGAGTCGCTCCTTTCGGAATCAAGCATAAGAATGTTCGATTAATCTCTTTCAGCAAGATCCCAGTTCTAAAGAATTCATGGACGGCTTCCTTGACAAAAATATCAATAGCAGGCCAAGCTTGTTGATAAAAGTAACCGTTAACCACCCGTCAGGCCCAGGAGCTTTCTTGCCATTCATTCAAAAAACACATGCCTCTATTTCGCTATCCTCTACTGGTTTAATTAAGAGAGGAAAAATAGAAGGTGAAACTTGCTTCAGATTAAGACACTGAAAATCTAGAGAAGAGACTGAAGTGTGATCGGCAATACCAAGTGATGTTTTGAAAAAGTCGAAAGCTGCTTCCCTAATAGCCATCTGATCATGGGTGAGATTACCTTTATGAGAAATGGAATAAATCTTGTTTCGGTTCCATCTAGAAAGGATCAAATGGAAGAAAAATTGAGTACAACTGTTGCCATCTTGGAGCCAGTTGATTCTAGCTCGTTGCTGCAATAGTGAGGAATGATTACTAACAACCTGTAGATAATTGGTGAGGGCTATCCTTTCCTGATCAAGAAGAAGCTGACTCGTAGGGTTATCAGATAAGAGAGTCTGCACTTGAGTTAGCTTCGATTTAGAGCGATTAATTGCTTCAAAGGTGGAGCCTTGAGATGCCTTTATAAGCTTAAGTTCTTGTTTAATAACTTTCTGTTTCTGAAGGCAGATAAACTGCTTAGTGCCCCGACATCCATAGTTAGCTCCTCTCACACAAGCATCCCCAAAACCAGGAACCTTAACTAAGTAATTATTGAAACAAAAAGGATGATGAGCAGACATGGTAGGATACAAGTGGGAAATCCGTATGAGAGTATGGTCCGAAAATAGAGGATCCAAAAAACGAGCCATGCTGCTAGGGAAAGACTGAAGCCAGACGTTATTAACAAGGGCTCTATCTAGCTTCTTGCAAATAAGCCATCTGTCCTTTTGCTTATTAGACCAGGTAAAGAAATGACCAGCAGAACTGAGATCAGATAACCCAACCTACTCCAAGCAATCCAGCATGTCAATGGAGTAGTTACGCAGACTAATGTTGCCTTGAGCCTCTGAAGAATATAGCGTGGTGTTGAAATCCCTGCATAGGAGCCAAGGTTTAGAAACAGAGCTACTGACATTGCGTATGGTAGTCCATAAATTCCTTCTCTGAAACTCAAAATTGCTGGCGTACACAAAAGAAACAAAGAAGTCAAGACTGCCGGCATAATCTGATCTGTAGCCTCAACTATGTCAACCTTAATTTCATTAGCATTGAAGCAGACAATGATCCGTCCATAGGCATGATGATTATGATTAGATAACTAGCTCCATTGAGGGCCCAAAATATGGAGTTTGTTCAAATTAACCAATCTTTCAAGTAAGCCAAGCAAAATAGGTTGTTCTCGGAGCACAAAATCCTTAAGAGCTTGTAACTTAGGAGGAAGGTTGATATCGCGGACATTCAAAGCCAAAATTGACATATTAAGAAGAGGTGGTGTTGAGGTTTTTGCTCTTGCCCCGTTCAGATTTCCTAGTAATCATGGAGAGAGAGATCCCACTATTCTCTGCGACAGAAGTGCAAGGAGAAGAGGGACCAGGATTGGCATCCTGTAATAAGTTAGCCGGAGAGGGCTCAGTTGAAGAAATTTCAGTTTGAGGAGAGTCAGCTACAACAGATAAATCATCAGGGGTGCCTCGTGAGGACTGAGCTACCTCATCCTCGAGATGTGTAGATATGTCAGGTTGTGAAACCGGTGCAGATATATCAGGCGTATGCAAAGCAGAAATATCAGTCATAAGCAAGGAAGAGACATCATGCGCAGGCAATTGTATAACGGCAGGCAAGACAGTAGGAGCATGGTCCATAGATTGACAAGTCCCAAAGGAAAAGGAATCCTGAGCAGGAGCTACACCAACATTGGCATTCATGGTTGAAGCTAAGGGAGCAGCAGGAGACATTTCACTAACCTCGCCAGGAGAAGCCTCTACAAGATTCATCAATTCATAGTAGCTACCAGTATTAAATAACTTCCCCATGGGTTTCCAGATTGAAGTAGAAGTCTTAAGAGGGGGCCTTCAATGATACGAGATAGCTATGCTATCTTCCCATAAATGATTCCCTTCTCCAAGTCTCATGATTGGAATTTCAGTTGGGAGTGCTTTGGAGATGGAAATACTTACACATATTCGGGCATACCCAATTCGTTTGTTGTTGGCCGTATTCTCATCCATACAAAGTGGTTTACCGATGAAACTGGCGAGTTGGCTGAGACCCTGCGTAGTCCAATACTCTAGGGGGACGTTATGGAAATTGACCCAGATAGGTAAACTCTGTACCTTGATAGTTTCCAGAGTAAGACCATGCCAGAGTTGGAGAAAAAGAGGCTGACTCCCGAAGTGCCAGGGCCCCTCCTCAAGGATCTTGTTAGCAGCTGAAGTGGAGGAGAAGGAGAATAATACCAGATTATCCTCCGAAAGAAGTACATCCACGAGTCCCATGTTCTTCCAGGATTTAGTTTCCAACGCTGAAGAAGAGGAAATGTTGGTTGTTTGTCAAGGAAAAAACCCATAACGGTAGATTTCCAGGATTCGGCGCCTGCTTGAAGAGTAGCCAGATCAGGGGAAAAGATGAGCTTCCCATCGACTTAACTAGGGGGAGTATTGTAGCGCCCCCTTATCGCAGGGTACACACCGGGACGTCCGAAGGTCATTCCGGTCCATATCCTACGATAAAGGCGCACCACGATCGATCACTACACTCACTCCACATGGCATCA
>JAOSBM010139385.1:0-15250 GCA_027568955.1 Erythroxylum tenue | reverse complement strand
CCAGCCTCGACGATCTGCAGCACGGCGTTCGCGATCGACGACGCCGCATCGGCGACCTCGGGACCGTTGTCGCGGACGTAGTCGATGAACTCCTCAAGACCCTGCGACCCGTCCAGCCCGGCCGACCACTTCGCCAGCGACTTGGTGGAGTCCTCCAGCCAGCCAGTGAAGTCCGTCTGCAGCGGAGCAGTGGCGGCCAGAAGGTTGGTGAAGGTCTGGGTGAGGTTGCCGACCGAGTGGCCGAAACCGGTGAGGATGGCCGACCCGTCGGTGTTGAGGTAGGTAAAGAAGTCGTCGAACTCAGGCCCGGCCAGCGCCTTGCCGGAGTCGGCAAGAAGTCGCCCGGTGGTGGCGGCGGTGGTCTTCAGGAACGTTTCGACCTGCGGGAGTCGCCCTTGGAGGTCGTCGAGGCCCTTGGTGATGCCAGGGAAGACACCGGCGGCGTCACCGCGCAGGTCGTCGAGGATCGGCTTGAGCTTGGAGAGGTCCTTGACGAAGGCCTGCGCCTGCGGCGGGAGGGTCGCGAGCGCCGCGCGGGCCTTGACGGCGTTCTCGGCGGTCGGGGCGAGCGCGTAGTCGTTGAGGGCCTTGAGGCCGTCGCCGACGCCGTTGAAGGCGAGCAGCATGGTCCCGCCGGCAGCGGCGGCCGCGCCGAGTTGCGCGGTCAGACCGAGGACGGCTGGCGCGGCGATCGCGGCGATCGGGGCCGCGGCTGGTGCGAGTCCCACGATGGTGTCGCGCAGCAATGATACCGACCGGTCTGCGGCGCGGGCGCGGTCGGCCAACGAGGAGTAGTCGTTGCCGAGTCGTCGAGTCGAGGTCGACGTGCGGGTCTGCGCCCGTTCGGTCGACGTGCCGAACTGCTCGACGGAGGTGCGAAGCCGCTGGTAGCCCGCTGTGGCGCGGTCGACACGCGTCGACGACGTCTCCAGCTCGGTGTTCCACCGCCTGTAGGCCCGGCTGTTGGCTTGGGTCGACTTCGCAAGGTCGGACTGCGACGCGGCGAGCTTCTCCGACGAGCCGTGCGCCCGCTCGAGGGAGTCAGCGAAGTCGTCGGTCGCGACCTTGCCCTGCCGGTACGCCGCCCGCAGCCCGCGGACGTTGCCGTCGACAGTGACCAGAACGGAACGGATCTCGTCAGCCATCGAGTCCTCCGTCCTGGTCGTGGCGATGCTGCTGGTGGTTGTTCAGCGACGGCAGGTCGTCAGGGTCGGCCCAGCCGATCCGCAGGTCGGACAGGTCACCGTTCTCGGTGACCGCGGCCGGGTCCTCGCGGGTCAACGTGTAGTGGTGGTCCGGGTTGCCCTTGGCCTTGCAGCCGTGGCACTCCAGCCGGGCCGCCTGATACCAGCCCTCCATCTCGGGATGCCAGGCACGGGCCTTCGGCTCACCACAGCCCGGACACAGCGTCGCGAGATAGGCGTCGTAGGCCAGCATCAGCGCCCGGTCCTCGTCCGACCACGGCGACGCCGTCACCGTCCGCACCAGCCGCCCGCCACCGACCTCGCTGTCGTCGTAGACGTACTCGGTGACCGCCGGCCGACCCCGCAGCGTCGTGGGCGGCACGCCGAGCGACTTCGCGAGCGCTAGCTCTGCTCGAGCGCTCGCCGCCTCTGGACGAGCGAGTAGAGCTTGGATTTTCCCTGATCAGCACCCGTCGCGACGTTGGCCGCCCAAGCGGCATCCGAGATCGCCACCACGGCCGGGTCGCCGAGGTTCTCCTCGATCCACGCGTACTTCGTCTCGTCGATCGGCGGCGTGGTCGGGGACTCCACGACCAGGGCGTGACGCATGTCGAGCGTCATCCGCTCGGCGTCGAGCTCGTCGCGGAACCGGGTGGTGAACGCCTCCCACGCGGCCGCGGACATCTTCTCCACACGGACCTTCTGCTTGGCTTTCTCGAGCTCGTCCTGGACGGCGCCGAGGTCGGTCATCACCATCGCGCCGTCACGGTCCGAGGCTGCGGCCTCGCTGTGGATCAGGTTGCCGCGCTCGTCGACGTAGGCCTTGAGCTCCTCGACGAGCTCGTCCTTCACCGCGTGCAGGTCGGGGCGGGTCTGGATGAACGCGGTGCGGGCGGGGCGGCGTACGTCGGCGGCCATGAGGGCGTCGAGGTCGAGGATGGAGTCGACGATCGAGCGGGTCTGGGTCGGGTCGGCGCCGGGTCCGGCCTGGGCTGCGTCATCGGGGTGCTCGGTCATGGGTGTGCTCCTGGTGTCCTGGTGGGGGCGGTGCAGTTCCTGGTGAGGTGGTGCTGGTGGTGCCGGGGTGGCGGCGGGAGCGCCCACCAGGAGGGGCTCCCGCCGCCGGTCTCGGGTCAGGCGGCGATGACCGCGCGCTCGTCGATGAACTCCGTCTGCGGCGCGAACTCCTGCCGGAACTTCTCGTAGCCGCCGTCGGTGGGGAGCTGCAGCATCCGCGGCGTCATGGTGATGACGCCGTAGACGCGGACCTCGTCAGCGGCCGTGAACGCCTTGGAGTAGGACCCGATCGGGCCGATCCGCTCGATGAGGAACCCCTCGAGGCCCTTGCCGGTGAACGTCTTCCAGGCCTTGTCGGCGGTGGGGTCGGCGGTGCCGACGCCGTTCTCGATGCGGCGGAAGAAGTCGAACCCGGCCTCGTAGGTGGTGTTGCCGGGCACGGTGGAGTCGCCCTGTGCGCAGGCGGCGGGGTCGGTGATCGAGTTGTCGCCGGTGGCGCCGAGGTTGTAGTTGGCCTTGGTCACCAGGCAGGAGAGCTCGAGCGCGCCGGTGACGGAGAGCTCGGAGACCTTGGGGGCGTGGAAGTTGGCCAGCGAGCCGAGGCCGGGCAGGAAGAGCAGCTTCCGGCCGGACTGCGCGAGGGTCTTGGGTGCGGCCATGGCTCAGGCCTCCTTGCTGGGGGTCGACTTCGACGTCGACGTGCTGGTGGGAGTGGGGGTGTCGGGCTGCGCCGTCTCGTCTGCCTGGGCGGCGAGGTCGGCGGGGGTGGTGTTGTCGAAGGTGGTGGGCAGCGCGTCGCGCTGCGACGGGGGGCGCTTCCACTCCTTCGCGGCGTCGGACTCGGCGGAGACGGTGGCGATGCGGCCGGTCTCCGGGTTGACGACGTCGACGAGTTCGACGGCCATGGGGTCTCCTCGGGAGGGTTGGTGACGGTCGCCCGACCGAGGCTTGGTCGGGACGTTCAGGTGGTGGCGGTGAGCCGGTACTGCAACGGCAAGTAGTGCCGGGGCGGGGTGACCGCGTTGTCACGACGCGCGGGGCCCGGGTCGTAGCCGGACGGGGGTCGCAGCGGCGCGCACGAGCAGCCGTCGATGACGGGCGCCCAGCCGTGGACGACCTCGTCGACGTCGTCGACGGCGGCGAGGAGGTCGTCTTGGTAGCCGGCGGCGACGGTGATCTGGACGACCCAGTCGAGGTCGGTCCAGGTGTCGGCGGCGTCGCGGCCGCCGGGGTCGGGTGTGCCGGGGGAGGGGTAGATGACGGCGTACGGGGCGACGCGGCCGGAGTCGTCGAGGGTGGGCGGCTGGGGGTCGACTTCGCCGCGGTAGATGGTGAGGCCGTCGATGAGGTGCAGCTGGTCGGCGAGGGTCTGGGTGAGTGCGAGCCGGGAGATGCCGGTCATCGGCCGGCGATCGCGGCGAGGGCCTGGTCGGCGATGTCGGCCAAGAGGCCGGGCAGGGTCGCGTCGAACGCGGGCGCGAGGTAGGGCTCGGGGGACATGCGGCTGGTGCCGAGCTCGACGTACCCGCCGTAGTTGACGGTGGGTCCGACGCTGAAGCTCATGCCGTCGGTGTCGGCGCTGATGGAGTTCTTCAGCGCGCCGGTGTCGACGGGGGCAAGGACTTGCGCGCGGCCTTCGACGGTGTAGGCGCCGCGCTCGAAGGCTTCGCCGACGTCGAGGCCGACGACGGTGGCGGCGAACCCGAAGTCGGCGGCGAGTGCGTGGAGCTGGCTGGTGTCGACGTGGATGGACACGTGTGGGCGCACCTCCTCGTCGAGGTCTGTTGTTAGGAGGCGAGGGTCGCGGTCAGGTGCCGCGAGAAGCGGCTGCTGCTGCCGCCGACGGACTGGACGTCGAGGACGAGGCCTTCGAGGTCGGTGTCGCCGGGGCAGTCGACGACGGTGAGCCGCTGATGCTCGGCCAGGCCGGTGGCGCCGTAAGTGAGGGCGACGTCGAAGGTGCGGACCAGCGGCTGGTCTTCGGCGGTCGCGACGTCGTCGGCGGCGCGCTGAAACAGGCTGGCGGGGCCGTCGTACACGGTCGCGCCGGTGGGGGTGATGGTGCGGCGCTGCTGGTCGTCCCACCGGGGCTGTCCGGCCGCGGCGATGGTGACGTGCGCGCGGTGGGTGCGGTCCAGGACAACGGCGTGGCTGCTGTCCCAGTCGTTGGGGATGACGGGGGTGTCGGGGCGGCCGTAGCCGCGTTGTGGTCGCGGCATCAGCTCACCAGCCGCGGAAAGGGCTGCGGGGCCACTCGGTGAGCTCCGGCAGCCCGCTGCTGCTGCTGCCGAGGGCGACGACGTCGAAGAAGCCGTCCTCCTCGGCCGCGGCCGCCGACCGGGCATCCTCGGCGTCGGCCTGCGCACGCAGCGCGACCGCGTGCTTGCGCATCGCGTCCGCCACGCTCGCGCCGTCGGTGCGCTTGCCGTCGGCGTCGGTGATCACCTTCGACGCGAGTGCCTCGTTAGTGGCGTTCGCGTCGATCGCCTGCGCCGCCGCCCGCTTGACCGACCCGCCTTCCATGGCCAGGAAGGCGTTGATCTCGGCGTCGTCGAACACCCACGGCGCGGCGACATCACTCAAGAGGAGGCGCACGCGGCCGACGTCAGTCGTCGGGTCATAGTCGGACTGACCGGCCACGGTGCGCCTCCCCTCTTCTCAGGTGATGCCGGTCAGGAACCGGTCGAGGCGAACGTGAACAGCGAGTCCGCCTGCTGGTTGCCGACGATGTGACGGCCGCGGTACTGCACGTCGTCGATCTCGAAGGACCCCTCCTGCGGTGCGATGTCGCCGCCACCGATCCGCTGGCCGGTGTCAGCGCGCACGCGGAGGTCGGGCTCCTCGTGGCCAGCCAGGAACGCCGCCCAGCACGCCGGACGAGAACCGCCAGGCTTGGGGACGATGAACCACGTGGTGGCCGCCTTCGCCGAGGTGTTGACGAAGTCGAGCATCGGCTCGACGACGAACTCGACGTTGGCGAGGTAGTTCGCCTCGGTGGTCTCCACCTGGACTCCGTTGACCGTGCTGGTCCGCTTCACCTCACGGATCGCCTTGATCCGGTTGGCCTGGATCTCCAGCGCCTTCGGGACCACGACCACGACATCCGGGCGCGCGATGACCCGACCGGAGTTGGGGTCCTTCTTCGTCGCCATGGCGTTGATCTGCGCGTCGAGGTTGTCCGCGGTCAGCGGCAGCGCGACCGGCGCGTTGCCGTTGGCGTTCTTGAAGAACCGCGTGTTGGGTCCGGTGGCCTGGTTGGTGGCCGGGTCGACGAGCAGCAGGTTCGAGACTGCGTTGATCATCTCGGTCTCGGTGGCCTGCCGCGCGAGCTCGCCGGGGAGGTCCTCGAGCTCGCCGATGGCCTCGTTGTTCATCCAGGCCTCCCACGAGATCGAGAACCGACGGCCGTTCTTGAACACCGCGATCGCGTACTCGGCGGCGCCGCGGGTGTCCTGGCCGGGGTACTCGGTCAGCTCGGGGACGCGGGGGAACCCGACGGTGTTGCGCCACCGCGACTGCAGCCGCTTGGGCCGGAAGTCACGGACCTTGGTGACGTCGGTGTACTGCCGCCACACCGAGGGGAACGCCTGGTACTGCGCCAGCATCTCCTTGTCGAGCTCGGCGGACGCGGCGAGCCGGAAGTCGCTGGTGGAGAACGCCTCGGCGAGGCGGACGTCGGCGCCCCACTGGTTCTTGAAGGCCTCGGTGAGCAGCTTCTGGGCACGGCGGGTGGAGGTCTCCCCGATGCGGAACGCACGGGGGTTGAGGGTGCCGGCGAACTCGGAGTCCGAGGCGGCCGCGGCGGCGGCGTCGCCGGTGAGCATCTCGATGGTCATGGTCGTCTCCGGATCAGTTCGTCAGGCGAACGGCGAGGACGCCGGAGGTGGCGCCCTTGGTGGACAGGGAGTGGCCGTAGAGGCTGTTGCCGGAGGCCGTCGACTGCAGGTTGTTGCTGGAGTCGATGAAGATCGGGTCGCCGGGGTTGGCGGCGAAGGCGACGGCGAAGTCGGCGCAGCCGTTGAGCCAGCACGACGCGTTGCCGTCGGGGTTGCCGCCGCCGTAGTTGTAGGTGGAGTTCACGGTGCCGTCGTTGTTGGTCGGCGACACCGAGGTGTTGGCGCGGTCGGTGACGGCGACGGCGTTGAGGCCGCCGATGCGCAGCGGCTGGCCGGCCTTGGTGCCGGCGGGGACGGGCAGGGAGACCTTGTCGCCCTGGCGGAAGTGCTCGTTGGTCGCCATGGGTCAGGCTCCCTTCTGCTCCGTGAGGGGGCGGCCCCACGGGCTGGTGGTGGGGGCGGCCTCGTCGAGGTCGCTAACGTGGTTGTCCTGGTGGCGGGTGCCGAACCCGGTGACGGTGCCCTCGCCGGCGGTGCGGCGGACGTGGGCGGCGGCCTCGGTGAGGACCTTGACGGCCTCGGTGACGCGCTCGGTGAACAGCGCGACCTCGAGGTGGCCGGCGTTGTCACCGGACTCGACGACGGGCAGGTCGGCCAGCAGACCGCGGCGCTCGAGGACGGTGAAGGTGACGGGCTTGCCGTCGGTGGTCTTGGCCTCGTCGAGGATGGTGGTGGCTGCGGCGAGTCGGTCGCGTCGGTCGAGCTCGGCCTGCAGCGTCTCCGCCCGGCCGGCCGCCTCCTGCAGCCGAGTGTGCTCGGCCTCGGTGATGTCCATGTGGGACTCCTTGGTGGGTGTGGTCCCCGGCCGGTCGGCGGGGGTGCCCGAGCCGGTGGCCGGGACGTAGGAGGTGACGGCGCGGACCTCGGTTCGCTCACCGTCGAGGGCGACGTTGGGACCGTCACCGGTGTAGGGCTGGGAGTACAGCTGCTCGAGGCCATCGATGCCGGGGCCGGAGAGCTCGAAGTAGACGACGTGGGCGGTGGGGTCGAAATCACGGACCCATGCCCAGACGCGGTCCTCGTCGCCGGTCTCGTTGCCGTAGGTGTCGAGGAGCAGGGTGCGGAGTGCCTGCTCGGTGTCGCGGACCGCAGCCTCGGCGAGGTCGGCGTGTCGCTCGACGAGCTTGGCGACCAGCCGGTCGTGACGGGCGGTGCGGCCCATCTCAGTGACCTCACGAACCATGGCGTCGGTCACCCGTTGACCCTGCGCAGCCCACGAGACCAGACTGGCCGCATCGACGGCGAGGGTGACCCGCTCCTTGGCGATCTGGTCGGCCGCCTTCAGCAGCGCGGCCGGCGGGTCCTCGTCGAGCTGCCCGTACAGGCCCATCAGCTTCTTCGCCGCCGTCTTGACCGCCGCCGGGCTGGCGCCCTTGGCCTTGCCGAGCATCCCGGCCGCCGCGTGCACGGCGTTCCGGTTGAGCGTCCCCGACGGCTCGCGGACCGGCAGCCCGTACCGGGCCTTCACACTGTCGCCGGCGTCCTCGCCACGGTCGAGCACGCACGCGCGGCGGTACTGGTCGTCGTCGAAGTCGGCGTCGGTGAACTCCGACCACGCCGTGTCGGACACCTTCGCCTCGTCGACCGGGCGTCGTACGCCGGCGGACTCGAGGAGCTGCAGCACGCGGCCGCCGCGTCCGGCCTTGGTCACGAAGTCGACCGAGTCGATCGCGGCCAGACCCTCGATGACGGGCACCCGGCGGCCGTCGTGCTCGCCCTCGGTGACGTCGGTGGCGGACCCGTGGATCGACAGCCCGATGTGGGGGGCCAGGTCCTCGATGAGGTCGCGGTAGGGCCGGGTCACCTGGATCTCGCCGACGAGGGACTCGGTGGCGGGGTCGTAGGTGGCGGGGCCGGTGAAGAAGGCGGCGATGTCGCGGACGGACCGTTCGGGGAGGTCGGTGCGGTCGGACTCGCGGGGGTGGTCGAGGTAGAGCGGGGTGCCGGCGTCGACGAGCACGTCGGTGGCGGCCTGCTCGACCACGGCAGGGGAGTAGTAGCCGCTGCTGCCGAGGCCGGCCGAGATGGCGCAGACGCGCATGCGGCCGCTGGTGGTGGGGGTGGTCTGGGCGAGGGCGGTGGTCTCGGTGAGCCGCTTCATGACTCTTTCCCCTCCGGCTTGAACATCTCGTCCGCGGCCTTGTCGACGATGTGCAGCAGTACCTCGCCAGCGATCTCGATCCGCGTGGGCAGCAGCTTGAGTTGCACCATGGGCGCCCCGTCGACGATGCCGATGAAGAAGTCCTCGGCGGATACCGCGTTGGTGATGTCGTGGTCGTCGACCACGATGCGGTTCACGCTGCGGTCGCGCCGGTCGAGGGTGACCTTGACGTCCATGGCGGTGCCTCCTGGGGGCGGGTAGCGTGCGGCGAATGGGTGTCGACGACGATCAGGACTGCGTAGAGCACGTCTGGGAGACCACGACGCTGCACCTGTCGTTAGAGCGGGGCGTGGAGACCGGCAGCCGTTGCACCCGGTGCGGCGCGGTGGACTATCAGCCCGACAGGCTCAGGCAGCGGCGCCGGCCACTCGGCCCGGCGTAGCCGACCCGCCACCCGGGGCGCCCGGGCTGGCCGGGACCTGCGCGTCGCGCCACCCGTCGGTGGTGCGGGTCTTCGTCCACGCTTCACGCGGGAACTCGCCGCGCTTCCACGCCGCGAACCCGGCCACACCGAGAAGCGCCCGCTGGTCGTCCTCAGGCAGGCTGTCGAATTGGTCGTCAGCCGACGGCACCCACGACAGATCCGGCTCACCGCCCCCGCGCGGGGCGACAACCGGGCAGCGGGCGCAGCGACCCTGCTGGTGGTCGTGCGGGCCGGGGACGTCGAGGTCGAAAACCCGGCCGTGCATCGCCAGACACGATCGACAGGTCCGGGGCCCGAGGTGCGCGAGCCACACCCACCCAACAAGGGCGGTCGCGTGCCGGGCCTGCGAGACGCGCCCGGCCTCGCGGTAAGCGTCCAGGGTCTCGGTGCGAGCGATCGTCACTGCTCGGTCGCGGCCGAGGTTGAACCGGTCCTCGGCACGGTCGACCATCCGACGAGCGGTCACCTTGGGGTTGTCGCCGACCGCGACGCCGCGGATGAGCTCGCGCTGCACGACGGCGTAGGTGTCGGCCGACAACGGCCGGGTCAGCGACGTGATTTGCTCGCTCGAGCGGCGCACAATCGCGTCAAGGGCGTCGGACCGTGGCCGGTCGTCGAGGTCGATGCGGTCGTCGCCGGCCGGATCGAGCTGGGGGGCGATGAGGCGGCGGGTCGCCTCCACACCGCGCTCGACGACACCGTCGAGGTCGGCGGTGATGGTGACCCCCGACTCGGTGGCGACCTCGTCGATGCGGTCGGCGGTCTGAGCGAGCATCCCGGCGAGCCGGTCGGACCGGGCGAGGGTGGCGGCGGTGATGCGGGCCCCGTCGGCGAGCACGGCGGCCAAAGTGTCGCGCAGGTCGGCGAAAATCTCGGACCAGGCGAGCGCCCACGCTGCGAGGAGTGCGGCGGTGCGGGCGTCGGTGACGGCGGCGAGCTCGGTGTTGAGCTGCTGCTCGACGGCGTAGGGGTCGGACGGGTTAGCCACGGCGGCTGCCGCCACCCGGGCCGTGCGGGGGCCGCGGCGGTGGGGGTGGGGGTGGCGTGGTGCGACCACCCGTGGCGTAGCTCGGCCGGTAGCCACCGTGCAGCGGGGGAAGCACGGGGAGTCCGCGCGGCTCAGGCCACGGGTAGATCTTGCCGTCGCGGTGCTTCCACCAGCGGATCGAGCACATGGCTAGTTTCCCGCTCCGCCGGACCGAGCTCGGCGATTTTCGACGGCGTCCACCGCGGCCGCCAGCTCAGGATCGCGGTACTCGCCGGTCTCCGGATCGGTGACCTTCGCGAGCACGTCGTCGATGTCCTTCACCCCGAGCGCGGATAGCACCAGCCGCAGCGTCGTCAGCGGCGGCATCGCCCGGATCCCGTCAGCCGCCACGATCGCGCCGACCAGCTCGATCGGGTCGACGTCCGCGATGGGCGGCCAGTCGAACTCGATCGACGGTGCGACGTCGCCGCCCAGCGACACCACCCGACGACCCCAGGCGTCGATCCGCACCTCGCCGGACAACGCCCCCTGGGTGGCGGTGACCGCCGCCTCGACGACGTAGTCGATCAGCGCGGTGTAGGCGGCCTGCCACAGCATGCGCCGCATCCCCATCGCGAGGATCGTCGGCGCGGTCAGCGTCTCGGCCACCGCCCGCGCCCCGGTCACGCCCGGGTCAGCGAGCAGCACGGTGACGGGCAGGTCGAGGCCGGTGGCGACCATCGCGGCCAGCGGCTTCCCGGAGTCGGAGTCGATGGTCGCCCCGGACTTCGAGACCGCTTCGAGCCCCACACCGGGCCCGGACACGGCGACCCCGCCGGCTTCACCCTCGACGGCCTGGATCCGCGTCGCGGCCTGCTGGGCCTTGGATCGGGTGTTCCCGACCGCGCGCCACGCGATCTTCGACAGCGACTTCGTCAGCCCGGCCCAGTCGACGAGGAACTCGCGGTAGAGCCGAGCCCACGACAGCGACGCGTAGAGGTCGGGCACGCCGTAGATCCACCCGTCGAGCCGGTTCACGGCGACGTGAAGGATTGGGGCGTCCCAGTGGACGTCGCCGGCGTCACCGTCGACGGTCAGCCGCTTCACCCGCGTCGCAGGCCGGTACGACAGGGCCGGGTGATAGACGGTGACGGTCTGCCGGCGGGTGCGGTCGGTGTCGGGCTGGTAGCTGGCCTCGACCGTGCGCTGGGTGTAGGTCCGCTTGTAGAACCACGGCTCGTCGCGGTCCTCGGGGTTGGTGATGACGTCGACGATCTCGTCGGCCGGCGTCGATCGGATCTGCACCACACCGCTCAGCGGGTCGGTGAACGCGGCGAGGTAGACGTTCCCGTCGGTGCCGAGCGCCCGCTCGAGCTCTTCTTGAGCTTGTGACCCGGTCAGCGACTTCCGGTTGGTGTCGAGGAACGCCGCGACGACGTCGTTGACCTCGTCGGCGAGGCCGGTCTTGTCGTCGCCAGTGACGGTGCCGCGGACCTCGACACCTTGCCCCCAGATGTAGCCGATCCTGGTGGACAGGGCGCCCTTCATCATCGGGTTCGCGACGGCCATGGTGCGGCACAGCTGGGCCATGGTCTTGCGGCCGGCGGGGGTGAACTCGTCGGAGACCGCGGCGGCGAGCTGGCGCCAGCCCTTGTCCTCGAGCTGCAGGGCAAGCGATGCCATGTCCTCGCGCAACAGCAGGTTCGTGTCCTGCTCGGCGCGAAGCTGCTCTTGCAGGAGATCGACAGTCGGTCGGGCGGCGATACCGGTCTCGTTCATCGTCCAGTCCGGCACTTCGCCCCCTTCTCGCGGTTACGTCTGCTCGTACTCGTGATCGAAACGGCTGTGGCACGACACGCAGCGAGGTGCGTAATGGCCCGGGTCGAGGCTGTACGCGAGCCCTATCTGTGAGTCGACTAGCTCGTTGGGATCGCTGTGGTCATACGACCAGTGCTCAGCGGGAGCGTCGCAGTCGACACAGCGTTGCTCAGCAGCGCGACCCTTGGCTTCACGAACTCTGCGATGCGCGGCGCCGTAACTTGGAGGGCCGGGAGGCCGAGGTCCTCGTGGTGGCTGGCCCAGCCTGGGGTCGCCGTAGGTCAGCCATCGGTGGTAGTGCGCCATGCAGAAGCCGCGGGCCTTGTCGGCCTCGCCACAACCATCGACAGAACACGCACCGGTGGTGGGTGTCCGCTCGCGTCCACCACCGAGGGGGTCGCCGTGTCGAGACCAGCGTTGCCAGTGGTACTTACACCACCCACGAGCGCGCGTCTTGCCCTCGCAGCCGGGAACGCTGCACGCCGGATCGGCCGTGCGTGGATCAACGGTGGTCCCGTGCAGTCGCCAACGTTCGTAGTGGGTGCCGCACCAGCCTCGGCTTCGCGATGGCCGGTCGCAATCGGTAACAGCACACGTGCGGGTAGCCTCCACAGCTAGCCCCTCCTCGCCTAGATCGAGCGATGTGGGTCAGAGGCCGGCCGGTGTTGGTAGCACCTGTCGGCCTCGCTTAATTCTCCCACAATCAGGGCACGAACGCCCCGTAGTCGGCAAGGTCGTCGTCGTACTCGTCGGCCGTGTGGGTGACACCCGACGCGAACGGCTGCAAGATCAGCCGGTTCAACGCCTGCGTCAGCGCGTCGACTTGGTCATCGTTGGCTGCCGTAGGGAAGCCCGCGGCTTCCTCGATCAGGTCGTCGACCCACGGCGCGAGCTCCGGCGCCGGGAGCCACACGTTGCCGGCCTCGACCAGCGGCGCGACCGCCGCAGCCCTCGCCTGCTTCGAACCCTGTGGTTCCTCGGGGATGAGTCCGTAGCCGAGGGCCTGGGTGCGCAGGGAGGCGATGACGGCGGGGCCGTTGGCCTTATCCTCGACAAGGTTCATCACCGCGCCGGGCCACTTCGCGTTGAGTCGGCGCACTGCGTCCAGGGTGGCGGGGAAGTCCATCCGGGCACGGACCTGGTCCAGCAGGTAGCAGTCGGCACGGCGGCGGCCCCACACCTGCCCGACGACGTAGTCGGTGGTGGGGTTCTTCTTGCCTGTGTCGCCTTTGAAGGTGAGGTCCCAGCTGATGAGCAGCTGGTCGAACCCGAGGACGCGGCGTACCCCGGTCTCCGAGGTCAGCCACTGCGCCTGGTCATAGGACTTCCACCATGCCCGCTTGAGGATGCCGCCCTCGGGGGGCGACGGGTTGCCCTGGTAAAGCGCTTCCCAGTCACGTGACCCGGCCTGAACCCGGATCTGCTCCCACTGCTCGCGGGTGCGTTGCAGGCCGGTCGCTTCGTCGACCCGGGCGGAGTCCATGAACTCGCCCGGTGCACGGCCCAGCGGGTCGGTCTCGCCGAGTTCGGGGTGGTGGTTGGCCTGGGCGGGGATGTTGATGACCCGCCACCGGTGCCCGTCCGGGCGGCCTTGGAGCCAGCCGGCGAGGTCGTCGTTGTGCCACCGGGTGAGCACCACGATCACCGGTGCACCAGGGGACAGGCGGGTCGAGGCGGTCGAGGTCCAGAAGTCCTTGGCGCGTTGCCGGTAGGTCTCTGAGTCGGCCTCGGCGCGGTTCTTGATCGGGTCGTCGATGAACATCATGTCCGCGGACCGGCCGGTGATGCCGCCGCCGACACCGACGGACCGGACACCGCCGCGGGAGCCGGCGAGCTGCCAGGAGGAGACGGATCCGTTGTCGCGGGCGACGCGCAAGCCGAGGTCGACGGTGCCGTCGACGCCGGCGTTCGTGGTGATCTGGTTGCGGACGTCGCGGCCGAACTGGTTGGCGAGGGTCTGGTCGTAGGAGACGACCACGATGCGGCGTTGTGGGTTGCGGGTGAGCATCCACAGCGGTCCGACCTTGGTGACCCGTGTCGACTTGCCCTCCTGGGGGGGCATGAAGATCATGAGCCGGTCGCAGCGGCCGGCGTCGACGTCGACGAGCGCTTGGTCGATGAGGTCGAGGGCTGGGGTTTGGCGGGTGGAGGGGTCGAGGTCGGCGGCGAGGTCGCCGGGTCGGGTCCAGGTGTGGCGGGTGTCGGGTCGGTCGCGGCCGCGGAGTCCGACGAGGCCGTCTTCGATGAGGTCGAAGAAGAGGCTGTCGTCGGTGGCCACTGGTTACCCCCTGGACGTACGAGAACCCGCGTGCCTCACGACTGAGGGCATACGGGTTCTTGAGGTAGATGAGACAACATCGACCACACGAACCGCAAATCGCGCCAGCCAGAACGTCAACTGGCTCTGGTCGCCGCCGGCGTCGACGCAGCGCCGTGGACCCGGCACAGGCCGCTGCCGAGCAGGGCGTTGCCGTGGCATTTGCGACGGCCGTCACCAGACGCAAGCTTCTTCGTCTGGCCGCACTCCCACCGCTGGTGCGTAACGCACCAGCGCGCGCCGTCGCTGTTGCGCTGGCCGTCACGTTCACCCGGTGTGCGGGGCACGATCAAGGCCTGCTCGGCGCGCCGTCGCTTCATCGCGAGTGCGGCGTCGGCAACGTCTGGCCAGAACACCAGCCGCAGCGGACCGGCCAACTTCGAAGCAGCCTTCCCGCGGTCGACCCACTTGCGGACCGTGCCGGCTGAGACCGGTTCACCGACCAGTGTCGAGGCGGCCTCGGCAGCCATGGTGATGTGCGTCCACCCATCGCCGTCGGGACCTGAGGTGAGCAGGTCGCTGCGGACGGCGTTGGCGTACTCGCCGGGGTCGTACTCCTTGCCGCAGTCGAGGCACTCCCAGGACTGGCCGGCGGTGGGGTTCTCGATGCCGCCCTGGTCGCATTCTCCGCACGGACGTAGCGCTGCCCGGGTCTCGGGTGGTGTGGGGCCGAGCTCGGGATAGCCGAGAGCGCGCAGCGTGAGGGCCTGCTTGAACCAGGTGCGGGCGGCGGTGTCGTGACAGCAGAACTGGCGGCGGTGGAAGCGGCGGACGAGTTGGCCGTCGCACTCGAAACAGGCGACGCCACGCTCGGGTGTGCGTTCGTCGTGCAGGGCTCGCTCGAGGCGGGCACGGATGGTGCGGACCTGGCGGGCGAAGTCGGGGTAGCTGGGGCCGTCGAATTGCTGGGCCATGTAGTCGAGCTGGAGGGCGAGGTAGTCCACGGCGTTGGTGAGGGTCGCCCGGCGTGCGGGGGCGTGGTTGAGCCACCGGCGCCAGAGGTCTTCCCACTGTGCGAGGACGGCCAGGGGTGGGATGGGATCGTCGGGGTGGTGGTCGTGGCTCATCTCGCGGGAGACGCGGAGGACATCGAGGCGGACGGTGGGTCCGATGAGGACTTGGGCTGTGCCGCCGGGGATGGGTGCGGCGGCGACGAGTCGGCCGTCGCGGGCGCCTTCGAGTGCTTCGGTGGTGAGGAGGGCGGCGTTGACGGTGATGTCGGCGAGGTCGGCGCGGGTCTTGGCGATGCAGGCGGGGCAAGTGAGTTCGTGGTCGAGGGTGTGGTTGCGGGCGCAGACGGTGCAGTGGTGCTCGGGGCAGGGGCGGCAGCCGGTGCAGGTCTCGGGGTTGGGGCAGGAGGGCAGGTGCTCGGTGGTGAGGCGGTAGCCGAGTCGGTGGTTGTGGTGGCAGCTAGTCACGGGTGGGTGTCCTCCGCGTCGTACTCGAGGGGTGTCATGGGTTGTCGC